>ML798596.1:108592-138217 GCA_009831015.1 Picea engelmannii | reverse complement strand
CATCTTTCACCTGGCGACTCCATGATTCGAGGATCGATTGGTGACTCCACTGGTTCGATATGGAGAAAATTATGGCTCAAAGGTTTGCTTTCTGTGACTTTTCCCAGATAGTTGGGTTTCCTAATGCACTTCCTGATAGAGACTAATGGGAAGATTTCCTCCTTGAATTTCATGCAACAAGTTGGGAGGAACCAGCTGAGCATTTACTGGACTTCCATGAGGCTATTCACCGACACAATATCACGCATGAGGATGTCTAGATTAAACTCTTCAGGTGTTCATTGAAGGGAGCTTCTCTTGAGTGGTGTCGATCTCTTCCCGTTGCGAGCATCCGCTCTTTAACAGGTTTTCATACAGCTTTTAATTAATTTTGTAAAGACTACTATCCAACTGATTGTTTGTTTGAAAACTGTTGTGAGGAGTTTTCTTCACTTCATGAAGCCTCTACTGGCCCTGAAGACCAGGTCCATGATGAAGCTTTTACTGTGGAAGAAAGCATTTGCCAGGAAAATATGGAGGTGTTGAATGATATTAATTGTGTTAGCCCTAGAACGAAAGCATCTGACATCATATCAAATGCCTTTATTCTTTTAGATGTTCATAACGATCAACATGCCTCTTGTGGAAATTGTGAGTTTATAGAGAAAATGTGGTCCATCGTAGATGACTCACTTGGATATCGGGTTGAAGCAGATGTTCCTAGCGGCTCTGCTCATGATGACGAAGACCCCTTTTTTTTAAAAGAGGGGTTAGTTGTGGAAGAGGTTTCTTCTCTTTTCCCCCAGGGGGTTTCTCACGATATATTTTTACCTGGGATTAAAGAGAAAATGATTATGTATGACCAGCTAGAAGCAGCAGGTCCCACTGTCCCTGAAACGAATTTTTTTTTACGGGATCACTGTTCTGGAGGAAGGTCATATCAATGAAGGACAACCCCTTTTTGATGTATATTATAGTGATGATGAGCAGCAATCTTATCCTACATTTGATCACTATAAATATACTGAAGAGCCATTCAGCAAGAAGAACCACCCCATGGTCCATATTTATGATGAATACGAATCTGATCCGGGGGAGAGCCAAGAAGAGGAAAAAGAACCAGAGGAACAACTGAGCACATATTTCATTCCAGAGCCAGTCGATGAGCAGCTACCGCCTGAGATCAGTGAGCCTACGTCAGTTGTCCACTCACCTATGCTTATGAAAGATATTCAACCACATGTGAGCAACTTGTAGCAGAGGAGGTTGCCTGTCACCAATTTTCTGAAATTCGCCACTCATTCTATGACCCTGTCGTCGAATACATGGAGTGGCATGTCCCTTATGCCTTGGAGCCACCCTATTCCATATCAACTTCACCCTGTGAGAAGAAGTTGAAGAGTGTAGTCGTTCTGCTGTCATGGTTACACCATCTACTGGTGATCATCGACAGAAAGAAAGAGCTTCCCTTCAGGAAGTTGCTTGATTGGCTATGGTGGAAGTCTTCTTTCACCTAACCCCATGTAAAGTGTTTTATTAGTTTAGGATTGTATTTAAATAAGCTCCTTTGAGCATGCATTTTTATTTTGTTGCTTTTATTTTCCAGCTTGTATTTTCAGCAGCGGGATGTTTTGAGCCTAACTCCATAGCCCAACATCAAGGCACTGAAGCTGCGGAATGAGTTCTTAGAGCATCGCAGGGACGACTCTATCCCCCATGGAGCCTAATGTTAGCGACATTTCTTGCTCTAGGCGCAAAAGTATTCGGGTCTGCAAGTTGCACGAGAAGCGCCCGAGCGCAGCATGGAAAAAATCTCGTTTTGATGCTTCCAATCAAGCGGGCAGGTGGAATTACGATGTCAGCAGCCCGGATCCACCCATAAGAGAAGATCAACGGTCATCGGAATATCGGGGCTAGCAAGTTGACCGATGTATAACGTCAAAGAAAGCAGCTTTATGCTGAGACTGAATCTGGTTCGTCCAATCCCGCGACACATAGTGCGAGATCTAGTCGGCATATCGGCAGTCAAGAGTTCGAAGGGTGAAATTCCCTCATCATCTCACATCCCGAAACCCCGAACCCTGGAGTGTTGAAAGTGCCCAGAGGCGGGCCCGCAGTATCGCAAAGCAGCCTCATCCATTCATCCACAGGAGACACCTAGCGCGCGATTAGGCTCCTTGCCTTTTCGCCCATCGCGAATTCGAAATACAAAAGAATAGCCCGTCATATTCTCGATGCACGAGGTGCCGAAAGCATCCAGGACCCGGGCCCGCAGCATCACCAAGTAAGTTCAGGGCAGTCTGATCTGAGAGGGATGCATGGCGCCCAATTAGTCCATGTCGGCGTTTCACTCATCACAAATATGAATACGCAAGGATTAACTCCTTCCATTTGCGAATGCCGAAAGTATTTTGGGAATAGACACAGGGTCGCAGCCCGTGGTCACTTGGGAAAGAAAGGAGTCGTGAAAAAGGGGCCAAAGGTGTTGAGTCTAGTTGCTGAAAGGATCATTGTGATCTCCATATGCCATCTGATCTGACCTTGATCCTGGTTTTCGCCTAGAGTAAATGAAGACGAGAAGGGGTGGTTGAAACCTCTCCTCAGGCATTAAGTGCAAAGTATGGATAATCTGGCAGGCGGTCTTCTCGAGAGGGTCCTGTGTACCCATTTTTCTAAAGAAGCCATGTCGAGTCTTCGACCAACCGGAGGAAGTCTGCACACACTAGCCCAACACTTAATGGATCAGCTACTCCTCATGTAGGAGCCATGCGCAGTTAAGGTGGCGACTGACAAAGAATACCCGTTTGAATTCGACTGAAAGGACACCAAGCCGTGGATGACTGAGCACACCGCTGTTAGGCGGATTTTCTGAGTATATAGACTCAGTCTTTATATTTTGTAAAGCATCGATGGTAGAGCGAAGCTCCCGATTGTAATTTTTTAACAGACACTCTAGTTTTTTGGTTATGCATATGTATGTAAGATCTCTTGTTTTATGAAAGACAGTTTCCCTATTCCATCTAGTTTTCATCTCATACTAAGGGAGTTCATGATTGACTGATTCACATGAATTATTGTAGTTGTGTTATGATAAAGGTTTTATCGTGGCAGTATTGTATTCTCTGGTTTTCTGCGTTTGAATGTAAGAAGATCTCGTGTTTAAATGCATTCTCCTACAGTCTGCTAGAAACTTGACGTTGACAGCAGACCTTTGCATCTCTCTGATACAAGTCTTCCTCCCACTCACCCTTACTACAACTCACTATCTAAAGTATGTCCAAGACCTCACCTGCCCATGCATGCCTGGCCTGGTTTCGGAGTTGAAAAATATCATCCGAGTTTACTTCCATTCGATCACCCCTTTCATACACAAATCGTGACATAAACTGATGGGCGTCGGGCTCTGCCCCTGCTACAATCCAGAAGCGACTTCCTTCACCAACATTTTTGGCGTCATTGCCGTGGACGAAGTTGAAGATTTTCCCTAGGCAGAACGACATTGAGCCTCTGATTTTGAAGGTGCATCAGACATCAGAGCCCTTAAAGATTGCTACTATGCACCTGGTGACTCCGCTGTGGTGACTCCATTGTTTCCACTTCACTGTTTCAGTTGTAGCTATTGTTAGCACACCTGAAAGATAACCCATAGGATCTTTCTCGAGAAGGTTTCAGCGGCTGCTTTCTCAGCTTGATAAGCTAACTGGGGTAACGACAACGTTGAGATTTGGCCTTTGATGGTGAACAAGGACCAGGCATATTTGAAGCTACACATCTTTCACCTGGCGACTCCATGATTCGAGGATCGATTGGCGACTCCACTGGTTCGATATGGAGAAAATTATGGCTCAAAGGTTTGCTTTCTGTGACTTTTCCCAAATAGTTGGGTTTCCTAATGCACTTCCTGATAGAGACCAATGGGAAGATTTCCTCCTTGAATTTCATGCAACAAGTTGGGAGGAACCAGCTGAGCATTTACTGGACTTCCATGAGGCTATTTACTGACACAATATCACGCATGAGGATGTCTGGATTAAGCTCTTCAGGTATTCAATGAAGGGAGCTGCTCTTGAGTGGTGTCGATCTCTTCCCGCTGCGAGCATCCGCTCTTTAACCGGTTTTCATACAACTTTCAATTCATTTTGTAAAGACTACTATCTAGTTGATTGTTTGTTTGAAAATTGTTGTGAGGAGTTTTCTTCGCTTCATGAAGCCTTTGTTGGCCCTGAAGAACAGGTCCATGATAAAGATTTTACTGTGGAGGAAAGAATTTGCTAGGAAAATATGGAGGTGTTGAATTATATTAATTGTGTTAGCCCTAGAACGGAAGCATCTAACATCATATCAGATGCCTCTATTCTTTTAGATGTTCATAATGATCAACATGCCTCTTGTGGAAATTGTGAGTTTATAGAGAAAATGTGGTCCATGGTAGATGACTCACTTGGATATCGGGTTGAAGCAGATGTTCCTAGTAGCTCTGTTCATGATGACGAAGACCCCTTTTTTTTAAAAGAGGGGTTAGTTGTGGAAGAGGTATATTCTCTTTTCCCCCAGGGGGTTTCCCACGATATATTTTTACCTGGGATTAAAAAGAAAAGGATTATGTATGAGCAGCCAGAAGCAGCAAGTCCCACTGTCCCTGAAACAATTTTTTTTTACGGGATCACTGTTTTGGAGGAAGGTCATATCAATGAAGGACAACCCCTTTTTGATGTATATTATAGTGATGATGAGCAGCAAGGTTATCCTACATTTGATCACTATAAAGATACTGAAGAGCCAATCAGCAAGCAGAACCACCCCATGGTCCCTATTTATGATGAATACGAATCTGACCTGGGGGAGAGCCAAGAAGAGGAAAAGGAACTAGAGGAACAGCTGAGCACATATTTCATTCCAGAGCCAGTCAACGAGCAGCTACCGCCTGAGATCAGTGAGCCTACGTCAGTTTTCCACTCACCTGTGCTTATTAAAGATATTCAATCACATCTGAGCAACTCTGTAGCAGAGGAGGCTGCCTGTCACAAATTTTCCGAAATTCGCCACTCATTCTATGACCCTGTCGCCGAATACATGGAGTGGCATGTCCTTTATGCCTTGGAGCCACCCTATTCCATATCAACTTCACCCTGTGAGAAGAAGTTGAAGAGTGTAGTCGTTCTACTGTCATGGTTACACCATCTGCTGGTGATCATCGACAGAAAGAAAGAGCTTCCCTTCAGGAAATTGCTCGATTGGCTATGGTGGAAGTCTGCTTTCACCTAACCCCATGTAAAGTGTTTTATTAGTTTAGGATTGTATATAAATAAGCTCCTTTGAGCATGTATTTTTATTTTGTTTCTTTTATTTTTCGGCTTGTATTTTCAGCAGCGGGATGTTTTGAGCCTGACTCCATAGCCCAACAGCAAGGCACTGAAGGTGCGGAATGAGTTCTTAGAGCATCGCAAGGATGACTCTATCCCCCATGGAGCCTAATGTTAGCGACATTTCTTGCTCTAGGCGTAAAAATATTCGGGTCTGCAAGTCGCACGAGAAGCGCCCGAGCGCAGCATGGAAAAAATCTTGTTTTGAGGCTTCCAATCAAGCGGGCGGGTGGAATTATGATGTCAGCAGCCCGGATCCATCTATAAGAGTAGAACAATGGTCATCGGAATATCGGGGCTAGCAAGTTGACTGATGTATAACGTCAAAGAAAGCGGCTTTATGCTGAGATTGAATCTAGGTCGTCTGATCCCGCGACACATAGTGCGAGATCTAGTCGGCATATTGACAGTCGGGAGTTCGAAGGGTGAAAGTCTCTCATCATCTCACATCCTGAAACCCCGAACCCCGGAGTGTCGAAAGTGCCCAGAGACGGGCCCGCAGTATCGCGAAGCAGCCTCAGTCGTTCATCCACAGGAGACACCTGGCATGCGATTAGGCTCCTCGCCTTTTCACCCATCACGACTTCGAAATACAAAAGAATAATCCGTCATATTCCCGATGCGCGAGGTGTCGAGAGCATCCAGGACCCGGGCCCGCAACATCACCAAGTAAGTTCAGGGTCGTCAGATCTGAGAGGGACGCGTGGCACCCAATTAGGCCATCTCGGCGTTTCACTCATCGCAGATATGAATAAGCAAGGATTAACTCCTTCCATTTGCGAACGCCGAAAGCGTTTTCGGAATAGACACAGGGTCGCAGCCCGTGGTCACTTGGGAAAGAAAGGAGCCGTGAAAAAGGGGCCAAAGGCGTCGAGTCTAGTTGCTGAAAGGATCATCGTGATCTCCATGCGCCATCTGATCCGACCTTGATCTTGGTTTTCACCTGGAGTAAATGAAGACGAGAAGGGGTGGTTGAAACCTCTCCTCGAGCATTAAGTGCAAAGTATGGATAATCTAGCAGGCGGTCTGCTCGAGAGGGTCCTGTGTACCCATTTTTCTAAAGAAGCTATGTTGAGTCTTCGACCAGCCGGAGGAAGTCTGCACACGCTAGCTCGACACTTAATGGCTCAGCTACTCCTCCTATAGGAGCCATGCGCAGTTAAGGTGGCGTCTGACAAAGAATACCCATCCGAATTCGGCTGAAAGGACACCAAGCCATGGATGATTGATCACGCCGCTGTTAGTCGAATTTTCTGAGTATATAGACTCAGTCTTTATATTTTATAAAGCATCGATGGTAGAGCGAAGATCCTGATTGTAATGTTTTAACAGGCACTCTAGTTTTCTGGTTCTGCATCTGTATGTAAGATCTCTTGTTTTATGAAAGACAGTTTCCCTATTCCATCTAGTTTTCATCTCATACTAAGGGAGTTCATGATTCACTGATTCACATGAATTATTGCAGTTGTGTTATGATAAAGGTTTTATCGTGGCACTATTGTATTCTCTGGTTTTCTGTGTTTGAATGTAAGAAGATCTCGCATTTAAATGCATTCTCCTACAGTCTGCTAGAAACCTGATGTTGACAGCAGACCTTTGCATCTCTCTGATACAAGTCTTCCTCCCACTCACCCTTACTACAACTCATTGTCTGAAGTATGTCCAAGACCTCCCCTGCCCATGCATGCCTGGCCTGGTTTCGGAGTTGAAAAATATCATCCGAGTTTACTTCCATTCGATCACCCCTTTCATACACAAATCGTGACATAAACTGATGGGCGTCGAGCTCTGCCCCTGCTGCAATCCAGGAGCGACTTCCGTCGCCAACACATATGTAATCTATTTAATATTGAGATTTAGTTTTCTACAATTTTTTAGAGATCTATTAGATCCATATGTAATCTATTTAATATTGAGATGGGTATTGAAGCACTAAAGAATTTTGACATCTCTGTTTTGTTATTGTTGTCTCTATACCTCTATGTATTTATCATGGTATCAAAGCAGACTATGTAAGCCTCTTCACAGAGTGGAGAGCAGAGCAGTCTAGTCGATCCAAGGAGAGAAGACTCGACTCCGTTGGAGGAGAGAAGATCGTTCAAGGAAGTGTTGTTTGTGCATTGGTGTATTAGAATGATATCAGTATCTTTAGCGATCTCTAATCTTAGAGAAGTCTCCATTCTTAGAGGCTCCGTTGGGAAGGGGCATGTGTCGTGGTTTTATAAAGTGCAGATGTGGTTTAAAAATCTATTCCCCCAAAAATTGAGGTTCCGGTGCATTAGTTTGTGCTTCCAGTTGGTTTGGGCTGATTACCTGGTGGGTTTGGGTGTGCAATTGTCCAGGTACTCATTGCTTGCATACAATTGGATCGTGCTCAATTTAGAGGACAATGGGTCATTGAATGTGCACACGCGCTGGACTGGGCGCACACTAGACTTTTGGCGATTCGCAGATAACCGTGATTATGGAAGCTTGAGCCAAATGTAGTACAAAACCTCTGCGTGTGAATCACCCAGCTCATTTTGGGAGATTGGAATGAAATCTCATGTTAAAGAGAGATTCAGGAATCAATCATTTGATCATTCTTTGTCAATTTGCAGCAACAGTAACAACGCCAGTGACTCTCCCACTACTCGCAACAGTTTGAGTGGTTATAGAAGGGTTTTGATGTTGTAAGGAGCTCTGCTAATCTGACCACCGATGCAAAGATCTGCATTGGTTCCGTGAGTCAAAACAAGTGGCTCGTACTAGAGAGAAGTTTGGCGGACTCTCCTTTGAAATCAATTTCGTTACTTTTGCCCTTCTTTTGCCTCCAGCTCTTTGGTGGCTACTATTGAAGGGTTTTGGTGAAGATAGCACTGAAATTTGCCATACCATTGAAGGGTTTTGGTGAAGATAGCACTGAAATTCGCCATAGTTTCGAGCTGCTCCAATTCTGAGAAGATAGAGAAATCGTTTTAGTACAAGCCACCAAATTCAGGTATTATTTTAAAATATATAGTTCTCCATATTATTATTTTTTAAATGGCCACCACTAGCAGTTTAGGGCCAACCCAAGGGCTAGTTCTTGCTGGAAAGAAATACAAATTCTATTCTTTGCTGATGAAATCATTCCTTCAAGCACAAGAGTGCTGGGAACCTATAGAAAATGGCTTCATGGAGCTAACAATAACAGATCTGGCTGCCATGGCAAATGCAGAGTGAAATACGTTTGCAGAACAGAGGAAGAAAGAGAACAAATCCAAATTTTGACTTCAAAATTCTGTAGATAACTCAATATTTTCAAAGATTACTAGTGCATAAACTTCAAAACAAGCGTGGCAAATTCACAAATCAGCCTACCACTTCAAAACAAGCGTGGTAAATTCACAAATCATCCTACCAAGGAAATGACAAGGTGAAGACAATCAAACTTCAGACCTTAACAACTTAGTTTGAAACTCTGAAGATGATTGAGATATAGAATGTAGACCAATTCATGACTAGAGTGATGGGCATTGTTAACCAAATCAGAGTGACTGGTGAACAGATTGAAGATCAGAGGATTGTTGAAAAAGTCCTCAAAAGTATGCCTAAGAAATTTGAAATGGTTGTAACAACCATTTTTTAATCCAAAGATCTTTCTAGTTTCTTTGTAGAAGAAAAGAAATGATAGGATCACTCTTGTCCCATGAAACTAGACTCAACTTGGAAGAAGGGTCTATGGAGCATGCTTTCAAGACTCAATCTTCTTTCAACAAAGGCAGAGGAAACAGAGGGAGAAATCAAAGAGGAAGAGATAGAAGTAATTAGAATGTAGAAGATAGACACACAAAGGAACAACAACATCCATCTAAAGACCCACAAAATCAAAGAGGAAGAGAGAAAATTGATTAAAAAAAGTCCAGAATACAATGCTATTATCGTAGAAAATATGGCCACTATGAGAGTGAATGCAAAAAGAAGCAATCAGATCAGAACAAAGGTAGAGAAAATGTCTCTAACAATGAAGGAGAATCGTCTAAAGAAATCTGTCTTTCATGCTATACATGTGAAGAAGCTCGCTCCAAGGACCTCTCGTTGTTGGAAAGTGGTTGCAACAATCATATGATAGGTAACAAATATCTTATTTCTTGCATGAATACTTTTGTTATCACCCTGTAATTTCCCAGGCTGAGGAGGACATCAACAGGGGTAACCACAAAACCACTTTGAGTCAAGGACCTAGCCATCCAAAACTCAGAGAGCGATCTCTCTGTCAGATTTAGATCTCTCTGTCAGATTTAGATTTGTTTGAGTATGGATCTTAGGCTAGTTATGATAGATTGGTATTTGGTTTTTAAATGGTTGGTTGGAGTAGGAAAAAAAGGCCATTGGGAAATGGGGTCAAAGAGATCTAATCCAATCAAAGCAGGGTCTACAGGGGAGCTTACAGGGAAAGGTAGGCACTGTGTTGGATCCTTTAAGGTTTGGTAAATGGTTAAGAATAAAAAGGGATGGAATCAGATCATAACAGGGCAGTTAAGAATCCTGGGAATGACCTTCAGACATAAAACATTGATATTGCTTTAAACTGGGAACAGAGTGTTTTTAAACAAATCCTCAGCTTGACTCTCTTTAAACAATAGAGAAAAGAAACACATATGAAAAACAGAGAAAACATAATTACAGTGAGAAAAACTTCACCAACATAATGACACAGGAATCCTGTAACTGTAATAATATTTTGATAGACTATGACTCTGTGAGCTGATTACAACAATGAACACTTCTTTTCGGTCGGGTCTAACCCCCTCATACTTCAAAAACATAGGTATTTATACATTTATTAGCATTGGATCCTGTCATAAATGAGCAGGCTTAGATCCAGCTAAATCTAAACTAATCATATCAATGATTACAGATAAACAAAAATTATGTGGATCTGCTTGATTTTACAAAGTCTGATTAAATGGAGGTAGTTGATGATTCATTTTCAATGCATGTTGCGTTGTTGGCCTCTTGATGTTGATTGTGGCCACCTGTGAAAACATCAGGCGATTTAATCTGAGAATGGTTAATGGCAGGTTGATCCTCAGTTGTCAGGTGTCATTGATGCAAAAACTACAGGTAGACGTGAATGAAGGTAGTGATGACTTGGCGATTTGATTGGCACAAGCTTTGCATGAGGCAGTGGGAGATCAATGGCTATGTGGGATAATGAGATTGGTCGTGGTTGGGAATGAGTGAGCGTACGTATTTGGGAGGTGAAGTGTAACGAGAAGTGACATGTAAGGGAGAGATAGATTCGAAAGTGATGTGGCAAGGGGAAAGGTGTGGTGGCAAGGGAGTGAATGAAAGTATTGGTGGAAGTAACATGGAGTGTTAGTGGAACGAGTGTTGGGAGGCGAGAGGACAAATGTTGCGTCAGGGGAGGGTGATGCAATAGGCGGGAAAAAGTGAGTGGAGGACAGGTGTGAGCAGGAGTGAGTGGTGGTATGGGTGAGTGGTTAGCGGTTAGCTCGAAGGGAAGGGGGGGGGGGGGGGGGGGNGTGGTAAGCAGTAAGGAGTGAGTGGGGTATGAGTTCATGGGAATGTGACACGTTATGAGGGTCCCTCACGGGAAATACCACCTGCTCAGACCCCTC
This sequence comes from Picea engelmannii, assembly GCA_009831015.1. Classification (NCBI taxonomy): domain Eukaryota; kingdom Viridiplantae; phylum Streptophyta; class Pinopsida; order Pinales; family Pinaceae; genus Picea; species Picea engelmannii. The sequence continues at coordinate 127,269 of ML798596.1, read as the reverse complement.
CCCCCCCACCATTAAAGGCAGAATGGTCGAGGGGGTCTGGGTATCCACTAATAGTCATTGATTTGGGCACGCCTAGATCAACCACCGAGATTAGCGTGCATTTTAACACAAAGCACCAAACCTATCATATCACTGTCGAACTTAGGATAAGAACGAAAAGTGGGTTTTTAGCTCCCCTTTCCTTCATTTTTCCACCAAGGGGTCGAAAACATACCAATTTAACTCATTCAAGGGTCATTTTGATTGTGCAAACCATAGCCATTTCCTTTTCCTTTCGTAAATCACAGGCATAATGCCATGTGATTTACACCATAAACCTATTGAAGGTGAAATCCCAATCAATGTCTGATTCCTATGAAATATAGGGTTATAACAGTGGCTCCAATTGGGGATGGTAATCTCCTTGTGAGGTGCCAAGAACATCGTAGACTAGGTAGCCTTTTTCATAAACTGATCAAAACTTGGAACCTGCTCTGTTCAAAATATTTGTAGTTGAACCACAAACATAAATATGATCTGTGTGCTGGACCTAAACTGTACTTTGAAAAACAAATTGTATTTTTGAAACTAGAAATTGAAACCAAACTGAGAATCAAACTGATATATAATGAAAAATGCTTGGCCAGTAAGCTTATTTACATGCCTACCTAATCTATTCTACTAGGATTACTATATAACTAAGAAATGGCAAAATGCCAATGCAACCAATCCAGTAGTCAATCTAATAATTCAATTCTTTTGCTACTTTTACCCGACATCAGAAAAAGAACCTGCAAAGGCATTAGGAACTGCCTTCCATCCTGTTTCTCACAACACAAGTATTTGAAACCATGGCAAATCAAAGAGGATTCAGTTATTAATTTACATTTTGAAAATAAGAGCCCCTCCATATAGACAACTATAGGGTCATGATAACCATGACCTATCTCCTGATATTCAAAATTATCTATCTCAACTCCATGATTTATCGTTGTGTTTGTGTTATTTACATCTTCATCCACTTCCTGATATGGCTGCAACTTTCCTGATGAGATTTGAAATGATACTTCTGTTGAACACAATGATGAAATTGTCTGTCTGATCATATCAAAATCATAAGCATTTTTCATCCCATCACTGGCGAATGAGAAATGATTTTGAGAACACAGGTCATCCAACTGATCAGCTACTGGATCCTAAAAAAACTGACATGATTGTTGCATTGACTCACGTGAAATTTCTTGGCTTTCTATGTATTTTCCCTTTATTCTATGCTCAAAAATTTCCTTCAAAATCTGAAATGAATTAAAAGCTAATGGTACATAGTTACATTCCACTGATTCAAATCTTGTTTCGATCTCTGAACTTCCATCTGGACTTTGAAAGTCAAGGGAAATTAGTGATTGTGATTTTGGGTCTAAAACAAGTCCCATGTCATCAATGACATCCTTCACTGACTCATCAGAGAATTTTCTTTCTTCACTATTTACAACTGATTTAGAATTATCTCTCAGAAATTTAAAAGAGGAGAAACATAAAGGTAAAGTCTGTACACTTACTCTGAGTTCTTCTACATTTTGATCATTGATGTCATAATCACTATATACAGACCGATTGTCCTACTTGAATTGCAACTGATCTTCTTCTTCCCAACAATGAAATGAAATCTCATCAAACATACACATCATATTGGCTGATGGATCTTCAACAAGCTGAGTTGGAACTTCATCTTTGACTATATAGTGAATTGAATCCATGAAACAATCACTATTCAATCCATGATACCAAGGATGAGATGCAAAGTGTTTGGGAACATTGATCCGTGTGTGTTCTGGAACTATTGGAACATGTGATCTTTGAACAAAAAGTTTATCTTTCATGCTAATCATCTGCATCATCTCTTTTACAGTGTTTTCCAAGACATCTAGTTTCACTTCTGAAGATGCCATTCATTCCTTTTATGTTCTATCTTTCTCTTCTGCCCTTAGCTTGGACCTTTTGTTCAACAAGTTAGCTTCCACATCAACTACAATCTTTTTCATTTCTTCAAGGGTTGCAATGTTCCTTTCTCTTAATTGGAATGTCATATCAGGATCAAAAGCATATGAGAAATGCAAGTGAGATGATCCTGGGGGTGGCCTTATATCAGTAGGTATTGAATGGTACACCTTATTGAACCTTGCTGAAAACTGATGTACTGTCTTCCCTAGTTGTCTTTTCAAATGGTCATATTCTTCTAGGATGAGAAAGACATATTTCATGATCACCCATCGATCTAGGAAAATTTTTACAAATTGATGGACATTGTTAATGATTGCAGCAGGAAGATTCTTAAACCAATTTTTGACTTTACCTTGCAATGATGGAGAAAACATCCTGATACATACATCATCTTCTTCCACCTAAAACAGATCAAGAAAATCCTCAAGACTTTGGATGTGCTTTTTAGCAGTGATCTTCACATTTTCTCCATAAAACCTGGGCAGATTATTGCTATAATTGGCAGGGAGGTCATGGAGAGTAGGAGGCAAATCTAGAGGCTTGTATCTGTCTGGGATTTTTGCAAGTACAGGAGGTAAAACAATGGTCTTATAGCTAACTGGAATTTCAACAATAGTAGGAGATAAAGCAGGAGGTTTTTGACTCACTGGGCTATCTACAAATATAGGAGTTTGTATCATATCTATAGGTTAAGGCTGAATCCTTTGAGGTTCTTCAACTTGAAACTAATCATTATGAATTTCAACAATAAATTCTTGACCAGGACTATAATAGGAGAGAATATAATTACAGATAAAACCAACAATGTCTTGAATACAATTTGAACTCGAATACCTGATCTTTCTGGATTGATTTGTCATGTTTTAGGTTCTTCCTCCAGTGTAATCTTTGAATTGGAACTGATTTGAAGATTGGATTCGCTAGGTGAATGATCTCATCCTTCTTGTGTCTGATCACTGTCCACCATCAGTAATCATATCTGGAACTTGAAGTGCACTACTAGAGAAAGTTCCCTAGTATGGTCGCCATTATGTTATCACCCTGTAATTTCCTAGGCTGAGGAGGAAATCGGCAGGGGTAACCACAAAACCACTTCGAGTCAAGGACCTAGCCATCCAAGACTTTGAGAGGGATCTCTCTGTCAGATTTAGATTTGTTTGAGTATGGATATTAGGCTAGTTATGATAGATTGGTATTTGGTGTTTAAATGGTTTATTGGAGCAGGAAAAAAAGGCCATTAGGCAATGGGGTCGGAGAGATCTAATCCAATCAAAGCAGGGTCTATGGGGGAGTTTACAGGGCAAGGTATGCATTGTGTTGGATCCTTTAAGGTTTGGTAAATGGTCAAGAAGAAAAAGGGATGGAATCAAATCATAACAGGGCAGTTAAGAATCCTAGGAATGACCTTCAAACATAAAACATTGATATTGCTTTAAACTAGGAACAGGGTGTTTTTAAACAAATCCTCAGCTTGACTCTCTTTAAAAAAATAGAGAAAAGAAACACATATGAAAAACAGAGAAAACATAATTACAGTGAGAAACTTCACCAACATAATGACACAGGAATCCTGTAACTGTAATATTGTTTTGATAGACTATGGCTCTGTGAGCTGATTACAACAATGAACACTTCTTTTCGGTCGGATCCAACCCCCTCATACTTCGAAAACAAAAGTATTTATACATTTATTAGCATTGGATCCTGTCATAAATGAGTAGACTTAGATCTAGCTAAATCTAAACTAATCAGATCAATGATTACAAATAAACAAAAATTATGTGGATCTGCTCGATTTTACAGAGTCTAATTAAATGGAGGTAGTTGATGATTCGTTTTCAATGCATGTTGTTTTGTTGGACTCTTGATGTTGACTGTGGCCACCTGTGAAAACATCAGGCGATTTAATCTGAGAATGGTTAATGGCGGGTTGATCCTCAGTTGTCGGGTGTCGTTGATGCAAAAACTACAGGCGGAGGTTAATGAAGGTAGTGATGACTTGGCGATTTGATTGGCACAAGCTTCGCATGAGGTAGTGGGAGATCAATGGCTATGTGGGATAATGCGATTGGTCGTGGTTGGGAATGAGTGAGTGTAGGTATTCGGGAGGTGAAGTGTAATGAGAAGTGACATGTAAGGGAGATATAGATTCGAAATTGATGTGGCAAGGGGAAAGGTGTGGTGGCAAGGGAGTGAATGAGAGTATTGGTGGAAGTGACATGGAGTGTTAGTGGAACAGGTGTCAGGAGGTGAGAGGACAAATTTTGCATTAGGGGAGGGTGATGAAATAGGCCGGAAAAAGTGAGTGGAGGACAGGTGTGAGCAGGATCGAGTGGTGGTATGGGTGAGTGGTTAGCGGTTAGGTCGGAGGGGGGGGTAGTAGTAAGTGGTAAGGAGTGAGGGGGGTCTGAGTTCATGGGAATGTGACACATTATGAGAGTCCCTCATGGGAAATACCACCTTCTCGGACCCCCCCCCCACCATTAAAGGAAGAATGGTCAGGGAGGTCTGGGTATCCACTGATAGTCGTTGATTTGGGCACGCCTAGATCAACCGTCGAGATTAGCGTGCATTTTAACACAAAGTGCCAAACCTATCACATCACTCCCAAACTTAGGATAAGAACGAAAAGTAGGCTTTTAGCTCCCCTTTTCTTCATTTTTCCACCAAGGGGTCGAAAACATACCGATTTAACTTATTCAAGGGTCATTTTGATTGTGCAATCCATAGCCATTTCCTTTTCCTTTCGTAAATCATAGGCAAAATGAAATGTGATTTACACCATAAACCTACTGAAGGTGAAATCCCAATCAATGTATGATTCCTATGAAATATAGGGTTATAACAATGGCTCCAATTGGGGATGGTACTCTCCTTGTGAGGTGCCAAGAACACCGTAGACTAGGTAGCCTTGTTCATAAACTGATCAAAACCTAGAACCTTCTCTGTTCAAAATCTTTTTAGCTGAACCACAAACATAAATCTGATCTGTGTGTTGGACCTGAACTGTACTTTGAAAACCAAATTGTATTTTTGAAACTGGAAATTGAAACCAAACTGAGAATCAAACTGATAAATATTGAAAAATGCTTGGCGAGCAAGCTTATTTGCATGCCTACCTAATATAATCTATTGGGATTACTATATAATTAAGAAATGGAAAAATATAGATCAACCAATCTAATAGTCAATCTAATAATTCAATTCTCTTACTACTTTTACCCTGCATCAGAAAAATAACCTGCAAAGGCATTAGGAACTGCCTTCCATCCTATTTCTCACAACACAAGTATTTGAAACTGTGGCAAATCAAATAGGCTTCAGTTAGTAATTTACATTTTGAAAATAAGAGCCCCTCCATATAGACAACTATAGGGTCATGATAACCATGACCTATCTCCTAATATTCAAATTTATCTATCTCAACTCCATGATTTATCATTGTGTTTGTGCTATTTACATCTTCTGTCACTTCCTGATATGGCTGCAACTTTCCCGATGAGCTTTGAAATGATACTTCTGTTGAACACAATGATAAAACTGTATGTCTGATCATATCAAAATCATAAACGTTTTTCAGCCAATGACTGGAGAATGAGAAATGATTTTGAGAACATGGGTCATCCAACTGATCAACTACTGGATCTTGAAAAAACTAACATGATTGTTGCATTGACTCACGTGAAATTTCCTAGCTTTCTATGTATTTTCCCTTCATTCTCTGCTCAAGAATTTCCTTCAAAATCTGAAATGAATTAAAAGCTATTGGTACATAGTTACATTCCACTGATTCAAATCTTGTTTCGAGCTCTGAACTTCCATTTGGACTTTGAAAGTCAAGGGAAATTAGTGACTTTGATTTTGGGTCTAAAACAAGTCCCATGTCATCAATGACATCCTTTACTGACTCATCAGAAAATTTTCTTTCTTCATTATTTACAACTGATTTAGAATTATCTCTCAGAAATTTAAACAAGGAGAAACATAAAGGTAAAGTTTGTACACTTACTCTGATATCTTTTGCATTTTGATCATTGCTGTCATAATCGCTATATATAGACCGATTGTCCTTCTTGAATTGCAACTGATATTCTTCTTCCCAACAATGAAATGAAATGTCATCAAACATACACATCATATCGGCCGATGGCTCTTCAACAAGATGAGTTGGAACTTCATCTTTGACTATGTTGTGAATTGAGTACATGAAACAATCATTATCCAATCCATGATACCAAGGATGAGCTGAAAAGTGTTTGGGGACATTGATCCTTGTCTGTTTTGGAACTATTGGAACATGTGACCCTTGAACAACAAGTTTATCTTTCCTGCTAATCATCTGCATCATCTCTTTTATAGTGTTTGCCAGGACATCTAGTTTCACTTCTGAAGATGTCATCCGTTCCTTTTTTGTTCTACCTTTCTCTTATGCCCTTATCTTGGACCTTTTTTTCAGTAAGTTAGCTTCCACATCAACTCCATTCTTTTGCATTTATTGAAGGGTTGTAGTGTTCCTTTCTCTTAATTGGAATGCCATATCAGGATCGAAAGAATATGGGAAATGCAAGTGAGTTGATCCTTGGGGTGTCCTTTTATCAGCAAGTATTGAATGGTACACCTTATTGAACCTTGTTGAAAACTGATGTATGTCTTCCTTGACTGTCTTTTCAAATGGTCATATTCTTCTAGGATGAGAAAGACATTTCTCATGATCACCCATCGATCTAGGATTTTTTTTACAAATTGATGGAAATTGCTAATGCTTGCAGCAGAAAGATTCTTAAACCAATTTTTGACTTTACCTTGCAATGATGGAGCAAACATCTTGATACATACATCATCTTCTTCCACCTCAAACAGATCAAGAAAATCCTCAATACTTTGGATGTACTTTTCACCAGTGATCTTCACATTTTCTCCATAAAACCTGGGTAGATTATTGCTATAATTGGTAGGGAGGTCATGGAGAATAGGAGGCAAATATAGGGGCTTGTATCTATCTGGGATTTTTGCAGGTACAAGAGGTAAAGCAATGGTATTATAGCTAACTGGAATTTCAACAATGGTAGGAGATAAAGAAGGAGGTTTTTGTCTCACTGGGCTATCTACAGATATAGGAGCCTGTATCAGAGCTATAGGTAAAGGATGAATCCTTTGAGGTTCTTCAACTTGAAACTGATCATTATGAATTTCAACAATAAATTCTTGACCAGGACTATAATAGGAGAGAATATAATTACAGATAAAACCAACAATGTCTTGAATACAATTTGAACTCGAATACCTGATCTTTCTGGATTGCTTTGTCATGTTTTAGGTTCTTCCTCCAGTGCAGTCTTTGAATTGGAACTGATTTGGAGATTGGAGTTGCCAATTGAATGATCTCAGCCTTATTATGTCTGATCAATGTCCACCATCAGTAATCATATCTTGAACTTGAAGTGCACTACTGGAGAAATTTCCTCAGTATGGTTGCCATTATGTTATCACCCTGTAATTTCCCAGGCTGAGGAGGAAATTGGCAGGGATTTATGATAGATTGGCTATGTGGTTTTTAAATGGTTTGGTTGGAGCAGGAAAAAAAGGCCTTTGGGAAATGGGGTCGAAGAGATCTAATCCAATCAAAGCAGGGTCTATACGGGAGATTACAGGGCAAGGTAGGCATTGTGTTGGATCCTTTAAGGTTTGGTAAATGATCAAGAAGAAAAAGGGATGGAATTAGATCATAACAGGGCAGTTAAGAATCGTGGGAATGACCTTTAGACATAAAACATTGATATTGCTTTAAACTGGGAACATGGTGTTTTTAAACAAATATTGAGCTTGACTCTCTTTAAAACAATAGAGAAAAGAAACACATATGAAAAACAGAGAAAATATAATTACAGTGAGAAAAACTTCACCAACATAATGACACAGGAATTGTGTAACGGTAATATTGTTTTGATAGACTATGGCTCTATGAGTTGATTACAACAATGAACACTTCTTTTTGGTTGAGTCCAACCTCCTCATACTTTGAAAACATAAGTATTTATACATTTATTAGCATTGGATCTTGTCATAAATGAGCAAAATTAGATCCAACTAAATCTAAACTAATTAGATCAATGATTACAGATAAACAAAAATTATGTGGATTTGTTTGATTTTTCGGAGTCTGATTAAATGGAGGTAGTTGATGATTTTTTTTCAATGCATGTTGTGTGGTTGGCCTCTTGATGTTGACTGTGGCCACCTGAGAAAACATCAGGCGATTTAATGTGATAATGGTTAATGGCGGGTTTATCCTCAGTTGGCGAGTGTCGTTGATGCAAAAACTACAAGCGAATGTGAATGAAGATAGTGATGACTTGGTGATTTGATTGGCACAAGATTCGCATGAGGCAGTGGGAGATCAATGGCTATGTGGGAATTGGTCGTGGTTGGGAATGAGTAAGTGTAGGTATTCGGGAGGTAAAGTGTAACGAGAAGTGACGTGTAAAGGAGAGATAGACGTGAAAGTGATGTTGCAAGGGGAAAGGTGTGGTGGACAGGGAGTGAATGAGAGTATTGGTGGAAGTGACATGGAGCATTAGTGGAACATGTGTTGGGAGGCAAGAGGACAAATGTTGCATCAGGGGAGGGTGATTCAATAGGCAGGAAAAATTGAGTGGAGGAAAGGTGTGAGAGGGAGCGAGTGGTGGTATGGGTGAGTGGTTAGCGGTTAGCTCGGAGGGGGGGAGGTAGTGGTAAGAGGTAAAGAGTGAGGGGGGTCTGAGTTCATAGAATGTGACATGTTATGAGGGGCCCGCTCGGGAAAGACTACCTGCTCGGACCGTCCCCCCACCGTTAAAGGAAGGATGGACCGGGGGGTCCGGGTATCCACTAATAGTCGTTGATTTGGGCACGCCTAGATCAACCGCCGAGATTAGCGTGCATTTTAACAAAAAGTACCAAACCTGTCACATCACTCCCAAACTTAGGATAAGAATGAAAAGTGGGTTTTTAGCTCCCATTTCCTTCATTTTTCCACCACGGGGTCGAAAACATACCAATTTAACTCATTCAAGGGTCATTTTGATTGTGAAAACCATAGCCATTTACTTTTCCTTTCATAAATCATAGGCAGAATGCCATGTGATTTACACCATAAACCTATTGAAGGTGAAATCCCAATCAATGTCTGATTCCTATGAAATATAGGGTTATAACAACTTCTATCAAATAAAAAATTACACTAGGTGATGATTCTGAAGTAAACTATCTAGGAAAAGGAATTGTATATGTTTTAACTAAACAAGATAAGAAGAAATACATAAATAATGTATACTATGTACCAAACATTAAACATAATTTGATAAGAGTAGGATAATTGTTGGAGCATGGCTATGATGTCTTATTCAAAGGCTCAACATGCTTAATTTTGGATAAGTATCTTAGTAGGAAACTAATTGAAAAGCTCCAAATAACTAAGAATGGGATGTTTCCCCTAAATATAAGAAGTGTCAATTTGCCCCATCCATATGCTTAAAATTTGTCAAACACAAATGAGACTCTATTATGGCATGCTAGGTTTGGTCATCTACCTTTTAAAAGTCTAACTCTTCCTCAAAAACATGCAATGGTCAAATGTCTTCCTATTTTGACTGAACAAGATAGTCCATGTGAAAGTTGTATACTTGGAAAGAACAAGAGAGAAAAATTTCCAACATCCTCCAATAGAGAAAAAGAACATCTATAATAGGTTCACACAAACCTTTGTGGACCAATGAAAACCCAATCAATTGGTGGTATTTTATTTTATTTTATGACCTTTATTGATGATTTTAGAAAGACAATATAGATTTATTTTCTTAAAAACAAGTCTAATATCTTCTCAAAGTTTAAAGAATTCAAAGATGAAGTAGAAAAATAAAGTGGAAAGTATGTGAAAGTGATGAGGTCAGATGGAGGAGGAGAATACAAATCAAAATACTTTGCAACATTTTTCGGCGAGGTCAACAACGAATCCTGTGATTTGTGTAGGTCTGTTATTTCTTATGAGCTTTCTTGGGATTAGTTGGCAAGCCATGCACACTGTGCCATTCTGGATGGAAGCTACCTTGTAGCCTCACGTTCCCTTTTCTACATAGCCATATGTGTCTTTGATCTTCTGTTCCAATGTGCGATCTATAGCCTTCCCTGGGTAGAAGTCATGTAGGTCAGGTCCCTGCATGCTCAATCCGGTGATCCTATGGATCAACATCGGATCGACTGTGATGCATCGGTCTAGCCAAAGGTAGCTGCCATGGTAACATGAGAGAAGGAGCTTAACACACAGGTTAACCTCCTAGTGCCTTCCAAAGTGTGGAATCTTCATTACATTTAAGAGGGTGGACTACATGAGGTTCATAGTCCATGGATGGGGGATTATTTTTTAGTTCTTCCCCATTGTCCTGGTCAAGTATTGGTAAGGAGTGAGCATACTATGGTTCTTGCGGTCTCCTAGGTTGAAGTCATTAAACTTCAACATCACGATATTATATTGCTGGGTTCTAACTGCATGTATCCCCTTTAGGAGGTACGCAGTAACCATGTTGTAATCAAATTCCCTTAGGACGTTGTCATGACTCACGTCGACTAGAGGCAGGATGTAGTCGAGTAGGATGGTCAGGATTAGCTTCACATTTTCCAAGTCATCTTGGTGCTTGGTTCTTTTCTCTGCTACCGGTCAGGATGGTCTGGATCTACGAGTAGTCGACAGAGAGGCTTGCACTCCTCTCGACGAGGAAGCTTGAATACTTGTGGACATCACTTTCTCAGCCATGAGGTCGATCAAAAATTATTCGATGATTTTCTCTGTGGCACTGAGCTTGTCCAACATGCATGCTTATATTAGATAACTCGGATGGATGAATGAGTGCTCAAAGAAATAGAACCAGTTTCAATCTTACTAAACACAACGTGGTATCAATGAGTTGGCTAGGATACAATTCACAAAAGTGTTTTGGGTGCAACAGTCGGCACAATAAGTAGAGAACGGTGTAACGGGTCTCTCCAACGGATGAGAGGCCTTCATCAATGCGGTTATGTCCATTGCGATGAGGTCCCAATGGTCTGATGGCGATATTTCAGACCATAACTATTGTTCTAACCATTCAGGTCGTTGGGTTAATGATTATAATGATTTCAATGGCTATATCGCTTCGCCATGGCAAAGTTCCATGTTGCGTTGTTCTGATATCTCGACGAAGCTCCAATTTTGCAAATATTCCTTCTGCGAAGTCCCTTCTGGAATCTTCTGCAACTTTTCTATCTTTGCTCTCTTCTTACTAAGCTTTCTAGCCTTCTTCCCTGTAATATTTATCTCGATATTCTTCTTTCCATTCTGATTCTTATCTCCTTTTGGCATAGTAACTTCGCGTTCTTGAGATTCTTTCATAGGGTCAGAGAGTAATACGTCTTCTCTATTTGGGGTAGGTGTTATACTCGTCTGTGAGTCTTCTTTTGTTCTTCAATCAAATCAATCAAATGTGTTATCCTCCTAGTCATGAAATATTTTAATTATTGCGTCTTCTTCTCTAAGACTTCCTCTTCTTTCCTTCTGGCCTGATCCGTTTCAATCCAAGGTTTTCCTAGTAATGTAGCAAATGGGGCGTTGTTCTCAATAAATTTAACAATCTCAAAATATTCCTCTATTGAAGTTCCATGAGCACTCATAGATATCTGGGTGAGTCTTCCACATAGGGTTGTCAACTTTCCTCTAAATAATCATATTCCTCCCAATGAAGGAATCATAATAGGCTTTCCTAAAGTTTCCCAAGTTCTTTTTGTCATGATATTTACCTGTGTTTCTTCATACGGGACAGAGTCAATGTTGAAGTCTCATATTCTTGCTTCTATGAATTCTTTTTCTTTGAAGCTCTTTGATAAGTTGATATTTTTGTGATAATTTAGGGTTTCATTCATTTGTAGCAATACATTCTTTGATTATTTCTAGGCTTCTGCCATGGTCTCAGTTTCTTGACCTTCCTCAGGGTTTTCTTGTCTCATATTCATTCTGTCAAGCTTAACAATCATTCTAGGGCGATCTAAAACTTCATGATCCATAGCTTTACAACAAAGACAACTAGGTCTTCTACCAGGGCATTCCTTAGCAAGATGTCCCAGTATTCTACAACTGTAACAAAGAGTTAATCCTCTCTTTCTTTGAAATGATCCCCAGCCTTTCCTGTACTACACACTAGGATCATAGTAGCTAGCCTGAAAAAATTTCTTTCTATGATCTTGCATCCATTTGTTAGTCCAAACATTCTTTCTATGCATAGGAATAACATATCTCTCATTATTTCTATTAGATCTACTCATATCAAACCTTATTTCATCTAGTTGTGACCTATTTTTCAAGCTAGGACAAAATTTATTAAACATACCTAGATCCAAACTTTTGAAATAAAAATTTCCACTTATCTTACCTTTTCAATCAAAACTTTTCATTGTTCTTACCTTTATCAGAGTATAAACCTTTAAGATCTTACCTCTTTAACCAAAACTTCCTACTTTACTTTTATCAGAGCACAAAGATTTCGGTGTCTTACCTCTTTTCTTTAGATCTGACCTTTCTTCTTAGCAGAGAGCTTCACAGGTCAAGTAGAATACTGTGCACTAGGGTAACATATCTACACACAGGGGTTTCTCTTTTTTGTAGTTCCCAACAATCACAGTTTCAGGTCCCAACAACGAAACCATTTTTTGGCACAGGGGTATACCTAGGGTTCAACGATTACAATAGTGCATCAAAAAAACCCTAACTACAGTCCCTTTCGGCAACACCTGCAAAGCAGATGAAGTCTCACCCGAGGTAGAGGCAGGGGTGGTTGAAGGACTCAGATGTCTGCAACCTTAGCTAGGACACAGATATGTGATTATAACACCTTAACAGAGCACTTAGCAGTTATAGTTCATTAATATTCAATCTTAGTTTACAACGCAACTAAACCCTAATAATAGATCAATGCAGTATTCCCACAGATCCAATAGATTCAAGCACTAAGCATACCAACATAGATCAGATCTAGCATTCATTTACATTATTCAACACTAAGCTACCATATTATATTCTTCTAAGCATATATCAGTGCACTAAGCATTTAACCATATAAACAAGAGAACAACCATAAAGCACAAAGCAACCACAACACGGAATATACATGGTTCACCCCCACCCTGGGGCTACGCCCACCAACTCTTCTTCTTTATTTCTTTATGTCAATATTCTACATGCATAGAGCCATGATATCTTACTCTGTAGAGGAAAAGATATATTCACACACTCCGCTAGATACTCCTTCCCTAAGTCACACCACAAAGCCTCTTTGCAATCTCTTATAATCACTTGCACTTATCCTTTCAAATCTCACACAATATTCAAAAATCATTTACAATCATCACTTGCACTTAGCATAGCACCAGAAACCTCCCCCCCCTTCTCTTACAAAGCCTAGACTTTTATTTATACATTACAAAGAGGGCCTAAACATGGGTAAACCCATGGCCCAACATTCCCATACCTGTTACATAAGCCCAAAACCCAAAAATCCCTAAAAAGGGGCCGATATCCCGCGATCTCCGCTTCGACTTGCGCTCCACCTTTGATAGCCTGTCAAAGTCCAAAAAATAGGTCAAACATGACCAAGGATCCTCAAAACTTGGTCAAGGGAAAACAATGGATTACATGTCTGGCCTTTCATCCACCAAGTAAGGCAATGATTGTGTATTTGTAGTAGTTGATCGATTTTCAAAGATGGTCATCCTCACAGCCTGTAAGAAGAACATCACAGCGGAAAATACTAACATGATATTCTTTGAACGAGTGTGGGTCCATTTTGGGATACCACATACCATCATCTACGACTGGGACAATATGTTCCTAAGCACATTTTGGTTGAGTCTCTAGTCACTATTGGACACCAAGCTCACTAAATTCACTACTTTCCACCCCCAAACTGATGGCCAAACAGAGGTGGTCAATCAAATGATTGTGCATATCCTACACATGTACAACTCTAAGCATCCACGTACATGGGATGATATTCTCCCCTATTTTCAACAAAGTTACAACATGGCTCTCCATAGCTCCACTGTCCATAGCCCATTTTAGGTGGGGATGGGATTCCAACCCTTGGGTCCCATTTATGTTGCACTCCCTCTTGTAACCACATAGACATAATCTTCCCATATTCATTCTGAGACCGACAAAGCCACCAAATTCATTGAGCAGATTCAAAACATCCGCCAATAGGTCCATGAGATTTTACAGAAATCCTATGCTAAGTAAAAGTAGCGTCGTGATCAACATAGGGTACCGCACCAGTTTTAGGTAAAGGACAAAGTCTAGTTACATTTGCATAAAGAGTGTCTTACAGAGCCCCATTGGAAGCTCCGCCCACTTTGCTATGGATCTTACATTATCACCAAGGCTGTGGGTAGAAATTCTTTTCAGCTCAACACTCCACCCTTTCTTGGCTTGCACCCAGTGTTCAATGTGGACCTCCTTCGTCCATATTTTCCACCATTATTGGACACCTCAGAGATCGTAGAACAACTAAAACCAATAGAGCTCAACTATGATTGCATTGAAAAAACATCCATTGATTAAATATTGGACACATAGGTCAAGGGCACTCGCCAACAGAGGATCCAACTTTATCGGGTTGTCAACGTAGGGAAGCTCCTACACCAAGGAAAGTGGCTCACCCGGGGCCAAATTCAACAGAATTTTTCTCACCTGGTGGGGGAACTCAACACAATGGAGACCATTGCTTCCTAAGGGGGGAGGACTGATCCAGGTGGATATCGATGGCCACCCACCTATTCCAACTGGCTCCTCTTGACAGTTTTTAGTTCAACACGTTCTTTTGTACTTCTTTGTAATTATGGGTTCTACACTTTCGGGGTTGCTTGAATCCCTACACATCTTCCAGGTGGATAATGGTTTCCTCCCACCTAATCCAACTAGATTATTTTGGATGATTTCATGTTAGCACATATTTTTGTACTTCCAGGGCCGTTTTGGGGCCCTAAACAATGTTTTTTTGGATTTCCACAGCCAAACTGTAAACAGAGTCAAAGTTTGATGGTGTAATGTGTAGCTCTCAAAAATACCTTTCCAAAAAGCTATCATGTTCCTAAAATAGAGGTCGTATGGAAATGTTATGACCCTGGAAAGTTGGGGTACCAACTTACCCATCAGGGCCCACATGACTTTTGGCGTTTCACCTCCTAGGGTTAGTTTTTTGGATGTCCATGGTCTTTGCATTCATGATTAATGTTAAGAAGGCCTCTGGAACCTCATTGTAATCTTTCTACTCAGACAGATGTGCATAGAAGCCAGATCTCTTCTCAAAGATAACTACCACCATTCGAGCAAGTTGTTTCAGTTTTGTAGTTTTACAGTTTCAGCCTATTTCATTTATTCAATAGAAGATATTTTTCACTAGATTTATGTGTTGTTCTCCATATCTCTATGTTTATTGTATTCAGTCTGTATGGAATGACAAAGCATTAAAAAATACTTTCTTTATAATTGAAAGTAATCTTCCATACATCAAACTATTCTATGCGGACCGAGTGGTAGCCATATTTCAGATCAATATTACTAAAGTACTTGCCCCCCTGAGCTAGTTGAGAAGGTCTTCAATTCAGGGAATTGGGTATCGGTTCTTGATTGTGATTTTTTTCATAGATATGTAATCGATACATAGTTTCCAAGTTCCATCTTTCTTGCACACGAGCATAATTGGACTTTCATAGGGTGAGGAGGTTGGTATAATGTTCCCTTTATAGAGAACATGTTGAATCTGGCACTTGATCTCCTCATTTTCCAGGAGAGAGTGTCAATACACTATCCCATTAGGAAAATATGTTCCATGGGTCAGCTCAATTGAATGCTTGACCTAATAGTGCAGGGGCACCTCGATAGGTGAGGTGAAGATGTCCTAGTATTATTACATGACTTTGTCCACTTGCTTTCGCAACATAGAGGAGCCTTGTGTAGAGGCCATGGATGTTTCCATGAACTTCCATTCACATCGAGAGAGAATCATGAACAAGAAAAACTTCCCATTCTATGAGATCACCTTCCTACATTGTTTAGTTGAGGCCAAATAAATTTAGGTTGGTGGAGCAACCTCTAGTATCATGTATATTTCTCTTCCCACAGTGGCAATGACACTATGAGGTCTAGAATCATATACAACATGAAATTTTCACATATATGGATAGCCTAAAATAAAATAAAAAAATTCAAGTGGGGAAACATCACACAATACCTCATCCTTGAATATCTTGATGTCATAGGGCATACGATATTGTTGGATGATGCAAATATCTCATCCTTAGTTGAGCCACCCTATGTTGTGTGGTTGCAAATGTGGTGTTGTCAGCAATTCAAACTACTTGACGACCTTTGCTGAGATGAGGTTATTTTAGTTTCCACTATCAACAATGGAATGTAGCAGAGCGCCCTTCACCCACATCGACCAGTGAAAAAGGTGCTCACCTTCCTTTGGCTCTTTTGGTTTGTTGGTTTGGTTCTTGGTGGTAGAAATTGTGGATCTAGGTTCTACATCAATGATTTTCTTCCCCTTCTCTGAATCTGAATCAAATTCAAAGCTTAGATTTGAATCTGAGGCTTTCATCTCAGACACCAATCACTACTTTAAGCGGCATTCATCGGTGTTGTTCTAAGGGATTTTATGGAACTTGCACCACTTCCCAGTGTATTTCTTCTTAATCCCATTACCCTTATTTTTTTGTATCTTAGACATGTTGTCCCGAGGTTGTCCATCTTAATGTTTTCTTTGTTAAGTGTGCTAGGAATGCCTTTGCTCTACTTATGTTGTGATACATTCATAGATCCAAACTACTGCTTCTTCCTCTGATTAAATTTTTTCTAGATTTTCACAACATATCGATAAGTGACTCCTAGTGATGAGATGTCCAGAAACTCCATTTATGCTTATATGTACCTATGTAGACCCCAACGATATTTTAGAATGAGATGTTGCTTAGAGTCTCTTATACCCATACTTTTAGGCAAGGTATGGAATGTATTTGTGAACTCTGCCACTATTTGGTCCCTCTCCTATCGCAGTGTGGTCCATCTTATGTACTGGTCATTGTAGTTTCAACCAGGGTAATATTTTTCCTTGACGAAATCCATAAAAGAGTCTGAAGAGGGCTCGACCCCAAATATTCCAGACTCCTTTATGGAGTTTTTCTCACTATACTGTTAATCCCTAATATTGGCTCATTACCCCTTAATTGGGTCATATTATATTAGTAATGTTATTTTATTTATGACGGCTTTAGGCCATTAGTTGTAATTATACCTCCTAGTCTCCTATATATACCAAGGAGACATTTTCATTTTGAATCATCTTGTACTTGAACATTTAAGTGGGTAAAAGGAGGTTGCCCCCTCAAAGAGGCTTATTATCTGAAATTATCTCTTTTTCAAGACATTGAGTACTTTTCCTGAGGTTTTTCTATGCTATATTGATGTTTGGTTCTTAACATATGGTATCAGAGCTCAAGGTCTTGAGGTTTCACTGCTACATCTGAGACACCGTGGAATTTTCGCTATACCTTTTTTTCTACAATGTTTCAGAAGAAACGGCTTGGAGGATATTTATTAGATGGATCAAGGTACGTGGGGTTAAAAATTCAACTCCTGAGGCCTTATACTTTCGGATATATAGCCTATACAAGATAGGGTTTTGGAATCATCTTGAAATGAGTCATTGCGGAATTTTCGCTATAAAAAAATTTATGTAACATTTCAGACCCTGAACTCGAGAGGCCATTTATAGAAATTAGTAAGGTATCTGTGGTAAAAATTTCAG
Source organism: Picea engelmannii (assembly GCA_009831015.1). Lineage (NCBI taxonomy): Eukaryota > Viridiplantae > Streptophyta > Pinopsida > Pinales > Pinaceae > Picea > Picea engelmannii. Next base: position 109,423 of record ML798596.1, on the reverse strand, counting down.
CTTCTAGGTCATCTTAAATTTGTAGATACACCTTGTGTAAGATAGGGTATATGACTAGTCCTATTGACTAGTCTCAAGAAGGTGTTCCAGGTAAAACAATCATAACTTCTTGCTAGTGTATCCAAATTGAGTGGGACTAGTTTCATTGGATCGTGGACAGTCTGTAGTATTTTGGGTGCAAGTTTTAGAATTTGAAATCAATTATTTGTGTGGGGCATGCTATACAAGTGAGATCTACTGGAAAGGCCAAAAATCGGCAAGTTGTGAGGAAGTTACCTTAAATTCCACTTGACACATCCAATTTTGATCAGACCTGTGGCATTACAGAGAAGAAATATCAGAGAACTACCTCAAAGAAAGTTTCATACCCAGAAGGGCCGAAACTTGGGAGATATAATATAATAAATATTGTCTAGCAGAACCGCCTCAAAATCAAGATTCAAAACTGATACTTGGCCAACATGCCACCAAAAAAGGGACCTTCTACACCAAATAAGCCTCCAGAAAATCCTAATTGGACTCTTGATGAAGGTGAAGAAATGCGTAGGGACATAAATGAACTAAAAAAGAAGATGGATTCAATGGAATCTAAGTTGATGGATTCAATAGAAGCTAAGTTGGATACTAAGATGGATTCAATGGAAGCTAAGATCATGGAAGTAATGAAAAATTTCATAACAGAGAAGAGACCCGAAAGTGAAAATGCATCCCATGAAATTCATGATGAGGACAAAAGGAAGGTGAATCAAGAATGGAGAAACTCCAACTTTGGTTTGAAGACCAACCACGTTCCTAAGATTGATATGAGGAAGTTTGATGGCAAGGACCCAA
>ML798596.1:73645-104933 GCA_009831015.1 Picea engelmannii | reverse complement strand
CCTAGTCTCCTATATATACCAAGGAGACATTTTCATTTTGAATCATCTTGTACTTGGACATTTAAGTGGGGTAAAAGGAGGTTGCCCCCTCGAAGAGGCTTATTATTTGAAATTATCTCTTTTTCAAGGCGTTGAGTACTTTTCCTGAGGTTTTTCTATGCTATATTGATGTTTGGTTCTTAACATATACATTTCTCACCAATGTTTGAAATGGGGGACAACCTTAAGGAGTACAAAGGTGATATTTTCTCTATTGGAAGAATTATGGATAGATAAATAACCTTCTAGTATATTTAACCACTTTTCCAAAGCATCAACATATATATGACCTTCAAACATGAGAATATCAAAAGTAACTTGTACCTTAAAGGGGTTGGTGCCTCCAAAGTAGTCGCTTAATGAAGATGTAGTTGTTGTTGTTGGAAACCATCGAAGGATTTGGGAAAAATTATCCATCATCTTGTTCCTCTGTTACACAAGGGCTTCCGTGAGCAACAACTTAACAATATTTCCTACTCCCTCATCTCTCTTTACCCCCGCCATGGGAAACCTTTGGGGTTGGCGAGGATAGTCTACCAAGGGATCAACTAGTTTGAGTCCCAATGCCTTATACCCTAACCTCACTGGGGACATGAATAGAGAAACAATTAAAGAGCATATTTCTCTGATACCATTTATTCAAATTTATGAGGGAAAAAAATGAAACTCAAAAGTATGACAAAAACATAGAGATTAGGGATGATTTTAGGGGCTAAATTTTTCTCATGGGAGAATTTTCCATGCTTTTCCCCAAAAACATATTTTCTATTCTAAAAATTATTCACCCAAATTCGATAGGATAAAATTGTTTTACCTTAAAAATTGCCAAAATTTTATACAAACTATTTAAAATCCTTAGAAATTTGAATATTTTTACAAAAATATCGCCAAACATTTTATGGTTGGCATATGAAGGATTAGTAAGATTCGCCAAGGTTTCTACATTTAAAAATAAATTTCCATCCTTAAAATCATCCATGATAGAGATACAATAATACTCAATTTCTATTAAAGAATGAAATATGTAGAGACTGTAAAAGGAAATATAGAGTGAAAGAATGGAAGGTAAGTAAGAGGGAGAGTAGGAGAACATAGGAGAAGGTTTTGTTCCAAGAGTGAGAAGAGGTTGACCCAAGGTATGAAAAACCTACAAATAATTGGAGAAGAAACCATATTCATCTTAGGCTAGGGAATAAGCTATGGAAATGGTGGAAGGGTACCATTGGTGTTTTTCAAGTTTGTCAAGTAGGAAATAGACATAATTGGAAATTTGATTAGAGAAGAGTGAGGAACTTAACAAATTAATGAGGAACTTCTATAATGGATTCCATGTATGGGATTTTCCAAAAGTAGGGAGATTAATTTTCTGAGAATAGTGAAGCTTTATTGACATACAAAAATTTCAAAGTAAAGGTGGTGGAGGAGAAGGGGACCCAACACCAAAAAATCCTGAACAAACTTGGCTAGCTAGACCAAAAGTATGAAGAATTGATAAATTTCATTTGGAGATCCAAGTCAATGGCTAAGGATCAAGAGGAGATAATGTATTTAGTAAGAGAGGAAGAGGAGTTATCCAAAGTTCCTTACGAAGGATCTAGCCTACCTATACTCATTCATTTGGACTCTAATTCTGAAGTATATGCCTAGCCACAATCATTCTAGCTCCTAATGTATAGATATGTTTTCTGTTACTTTTATAGCATGTTGGTATTAGGTGATAAATAGTCATAGTATAGCATATAATTTATTTATGATTTCTACTCATACTATTTATCCTCAAAGGAGGGAAGACTTACCTAGGGACAAACATGTTATTCTTTTTATTATTGTGGCTCGGCTTCCTTTGGAAGCTAGCAACATAATAGTTTTATTATAACTCTTTTTGGTATATTATTACTTTAATTATATATATATATATGAATCAAGTTCAAACCCCGATGGGCAGAGGGCCTTGGATTATAAGTTATCAAAGTTTTGGAGGATATATATATCCTCCAAAACTTTGATAACTTATAATCCAAGGCCCTCTGCCCATCGGGGTTTGAACTTGATTCATTGTTGTGGTGATACCATATATTGACCATTATTCCATATCCTCATTTTTAATGGCAACAATACCTCCATGGTGAATAGTTCAAGAATGCCTCCCTCCTAAACATGGCAATGGACTTGCCCATGAAGATGGTGAACACCTAATGTCTATTAAGATTTTTTATTTCCACTATCAAACATTTAGGTAAATTATAAACTACATATCTATATGTTGTATTCATGCATCCGAGTGGTCATTAATATTGGCCTTTGAAAGAAGTCATTAACCAATTTTTGTGATTCAAATAAGACATTGGAAAGTTTTTGGCGCTTTCTCTTGAAAATACAAAGAAAATATATCTAGTTACAATGTGACTAATGTTGTATAATGATGCATGTTTGAATGATTATCCAACCATGGTTATCCGGTTCAATGATCAAGAGACACAAACTCAACAAACATCATATCTAAGAAAAATCTAAAAGACCTAGTAAAGATACTTAAAAACTTTTAGATGACTGTGTTGCAAGACTGAATATAAAAATTGACAATATTTGAGTAAATGACAATTATATTGACAATTCATTAGGATCCATACAAATGAGGAAATTGCATTGTCTAACTCAATATGCAGATAATAAATTCATGAGGGATCCATACAAATGAAGTGATTACAATGAATAACTCAAGATACAGAGGATAATAAATTTGTGAGAGAAATTGGTGAATATATTTAATTATATTAAATCATGGTAAGTAAGAACAAAAATTGGAATGAACGGTTTGAATTAAGGGTCAAATATTTGACTTTGTTCCAAAATATTGTTTTTTGCTGGCAATTTGTTCCAAAACATCATTTTCCCGTTCACACTAGCAATACTTCTTACTGTTTCTTTGCATCTTGGAGAGTTATTACTTCTGAGATATCAAGACAACTATTGTGATTCCCTTAACAACTAAAGTCGTAATTTACTTTCTTTGTTTTCTCAAACTTCTGAATTGTTGAAGAAGAGGAAAATATTATGTTATCGTCTCTTTTCCACTACGAGGCCTATGAGTCCATCCATACAAAGCTCTGGGAGGTTACCATTATTAGATGAAGGTGCAAGGAGGAAACACTTGGTGATGTCTATCGTTGCCCTAATTATGAGTTATTTTCTTGTTTATGTGTGTCATGGGAATGATAATGGATTCACTATTACACCTAGAAATTTAAAGCAAATGTAAAATGGAATTCCTCATTAATGTTGATTCAAATGTAAAAAAAAATCGATGATCGAGACAACCTAATGAATATGAACCATTATGAAAGTATGGTAAATCATTCTGGTCTTCAAAATCAAAGCGATGATTAATTTCATCACAAATTGGAATGAAGGGTTTTAATTAAGGGTAACACTCCAACAAATTGTTTTCTCGCTTGGACTGGTGAGTTATTACTTCTAAAAGATCGTTACAACTATTGCAACTCCCTTAAGAACTTTTGAATTGCACGAAGAAAAAGAAGAAGGAGGCTCGATGAGGACAATTTTGTTTCCATGATGAGACCTTTGAGTCCAACAATACTAGGCTCTGGGAGGTTATCATTATCAGATGAGGGGGAAAGGAGGGAAAAACCAATGATATCTGTCATTTCCCTAATTATGGGTGCTTTTCTTGTTTCTGTATTTTTAAAACATTTATATGCAATATAATACATAACTGACTACAAACTACAATATCTATATAATAACTCTGTATTAATATATATGCAATATCTATGTAATAACTATGTGTTATTGTAGCATATAATTCTATATATAATTCTATGAAATAACTATGTGCTATTGTACCATGCAAAAATATTAACTCTCTATAATTTTGAAATCAAGATATATTGCATCAATCATTTCATAGCTAAAAAACAAACAACATCATATCTATCTGATTTTGAGAGTTGATGCTCAAATTTCATAAATAGAACACGATATTCAACAAATTCAAATGTCGGTGCCCAACACGATATTCAATTGAAATTTCTGTCTCCGTTGCAACCTTCTCAAGCGAAGGAATGATGAATGTGAGTTGGCTGAGGAATAATAGAAGACTAATGTACTCTTCCCATCACTCGAATAGTGGGTTCTTGAGTCTTTGCTCCTTTATTTGACTCATCGAATGTTTAATGTAATCATCCAATTCCTAAAATGGAAAATATCATTTCAATTTTCTTTAACTCATTTTGAGTTTTTTTAACAAAGATGATTGTCTCACCACCCAAAATTATATTTTACATTTTTAACCGAGTAAGAGTAAAGCCACATTTCATATCAAATTAAAACTACAAGAACGATAAACAGAGTAATTCCAACAAAACAAACCGTTTAAATTTGGAAATTCTCAAGACACAAACTTGTTTTTAACAAAACAACATACAATATAAGCAATATGGAATAGAAGACCTCAAAAATTAAAATGAAATCTTATTAAAAAAATCATTTTTAAGCAATTGAAAGAAGAAACATTTAACCACTTTTGATTGATCTTTGGAGAGTTAAATGGTCAATTTAACTCACTTATTCTCACTTACAAGGGTATACACTCTTATTCTCAAGATATACTTGTACGTAATGATAATTTTACTTCATTATTATAAAAAGAGTTTATTTTATTTTAATGGATGGTTCAAGAATGCAACATATATGAAAATATATAACTTTGTTTATGTATCAATCTCAAATATTGTTTTCCCTCTCTTGGTCACAATGGCTTGTTTCTTTGCATTCTTGAGACTACTTTCTTGTTTTCTCAAACTTCTTAATTGTGAAAGAAGTGGGAGGGATTCTTTCCATTCTTGGGACTATTTGCTTGTTTTCTCAAACTTTTGAATTGCCAAAGAAAAGGAAGGAATGGTCAGGGCAAGTATATTTTCCACGATGAGGCTTGTGATTCTAGCCATACCATTATCAAATGATGAGGAAAGGACGAAAATAGTGGTAATGTTTGTAATTTCCCTAATTATGGATGATTTTCTTGTTTTTGTATGTGTCATGGGACTTGTAATCTTTGACAATACCTAGAGGAGGATCATGTCCAATTCTGATGTTGATGCTACAGGAGGAGGTAGGAAATCCCCTTGAAATTATTCCAAGCTAATAGATACCACTTGTGCTCAAACATTGTATCCTGAGTTTTGCATATCTATGATGGTCACCTATCGAGGTGTTGATCAGTTGGTGGAGCCCAACGATCTTGTTTGTATTATAGTCAAACCGACCATGGATCGAGTCTGGCGATCCTTAGCTCTCAATATTGTGTATGAAGAGGAAAGAGAACGTGATGCGTATGAAGATTGTGTGGAGCTTCTACATGATACCATATATCACCTCAATGCTTCGGTCGGAAACATGCAGGCAAAGTCCAATATGTCTAGAAACCATACGCAAACCATGAATCCATTATCAATCTTTTTCTTCATTGCAGATGTCAACACTTGCCTCAATGCCACTCTTTCAATCCGAGATACATGCCTCGAGGTTTTCCAACACTTATTATTGCAACATGAGGAAATGTGAAGAGTAATATCACCAATGAAATATAACATGAATCAAAGAAGTTATCCAAATTGATTAACAATTCCCTAGCAATGTTCTAGATATTGTTCAACAATACCATCTTGGAAAATAATGGTTTTTAGGGTGAACAAAAGAATAATTTTACAATGTTTAAATCTCCTACACAAAACCCTCGACGAATTTTGGAAAAGATAGTTTAGGTGAATAATGTTGGTATGGATCAAGAATTCTATGAAGATTACAGGTTGATTGATCTACATGGCATGAAGGATTTCCCTGTGTGGTTATCAACAAGAGATCACCTACTCTTGTGTTATTGTGGCCAAGGATGGAAATGACAACTATCTAAGCATAGTCTATGTTGTCAATAATGGACCTTCCAATTTAAGGAAAAAAATACATATATGTAAAAGTTGGATTGTATAGTGAAACCATCAGGGTTTCTAAAAGAAAAACGAATATAATGTTAGTTGGGGAAGGCAAGGGAAAAACTAGTGTTGTCTCCAATAAAAATGTGAAGGATGACTCTACTAACTTTAGTTCTGCAACCTTTGGTACTTTTGCAATCCTTTCGATTTTCATTTTTTGATTATTTAATCCAATATCTTATACCACTCTTTCTTTGTAGTTATTTAATTGGTTTTTCAACATTTTTTCATGACATGTATGTATATATGTATAGAGATAAGGGAAATTAATATTTACTGACTAGTGAATCCTTGCAATGCAGTTGTATCTGGTGTACGATTCATTGCATGTGACATGGAATTCATGAACAATGTAGGACATCAAGTCATGAATCTACATATGGGGGCCAATTTTGTTGTGATTAATCGATGCAGAATCACTAGTTACCAAGACACTCTTTATGTTCATTCTCTTAGGAAGTTTTACAAAGAATGTGAAATATTTGGAACTGCAAATTTCATCTTTGGCAATGCAACAATGGTTTCATAGGAGTGTAATATTTACACTCTAAAATCCATAGTGAATCAAAAGAACACCATTAATACTCAATTCAGTAGATATCGCAACCAAAACACAAGCATCTCATTACATAATTACAAAGTTACAACAATGGATGATCTCAGTCCCTTCAAGGAAACCTATCAAACATACCTAGGAAGGCCTTGGAAAATGTACTCCAAAGCAATTTTCATGTAGTCATTTTTAGATGACCTCATTCATCCTATTGGTTGTTTGGAATGGTTAGAGGAATTCACACTGAGAACCTTGTACTTTGCGGAATACATGATTGTTGGTCCTAGTGCAAGTTTGGATGTGTGTGTAACTTGGCCTAGTTATAGGGTGATTAAAACCACATAAGAAGCAAGAGAATTTAGTGTGGTTATCTTCATCTCTAATTCTATAGTGGGATCCCTTATATAGGAGGCCTACTAGTTTATTGTTTTATTCATTCATTGCAATAAGGATACCATATCTTAAATCCTTACCAGAGTCTGAAATGCTGAAATGCAATATTGCTAGGAGAGGAGGCTAAGAAATTATGAAGTTCCTCTTGTCTCAAGGGAAAAATAATCTATATTGTTATATTTATAATTTTTCACTTGTTATACTTATGATATTTCATTTCTAAAAGGTTATATTTATCCTCGATTTAAAAAATTCAAAGTTTTGATTTACCAAAGAGTAATTATAGCAATTGTCCATGGTACAATTATGATACTCAAATGTAAAAGAATGAATATATACAAAAGTCATTTGTTGGGGAGAAATTTGAAGCACTTGAATCTTCTAAAAAGTTGAAAACCTATCGTCTCTCAAAATTAGTATCGTTGAAAAACTTGAAGCTTCTAAAAAATTGAAAACCTATAATCTCAAAAAATCAATATCCCATCAAATTTAACTATAATCAATCTTTTGAATTTCACCATTGATTCCTTGATTTTAGGCATTGGAGGTCATTCTTTTCCATGGCTCAGTTGATTCATGGGCATTGGAGGTTGAATTCGCCCTATTTTCTAAGATTCATGGAAATTTAGTTGCTTATGCTTCCTCGAGTTTGGGTACAGGAGAAGCTTTCTTGAATTTGAGCAGAGTAGTTTGGGTATGTGGATGATATTCAACCCTAGTGTTGAATCAATTATTCATAGTGGGAAATGTGAGTTGTAATGGAGTTCTTGGGATACCAATAAAAGGATAATTTCATAATATAATGAAATATAGAGCATGGAATGAATAGAGGATGAATACCACAATTATATTAGGTACCTAATCTTTCCATAGTAGGCCATGAAACTAGGTGGATATACATAAGATAAATGTGTGTTTATTTTGTAATTATAGGAATTATATATTGTATTAGTAAGCCTTAAAATCACATAGGAACATGAAAGAAGTATGAGTATTGTTGTTGTCCCTTTTGTTACTATGACCTTTGGGTTCATGGTTTCCTCAGTTTTTCTCATTAGAGTTGTTTCTAATATAGCCCAAAGCAGAAGGAAATGCAATGAACGTTGTAGGAAAATCTATCCCATTATGAAATATAAAGTAGAAATTCCCAGTGGAATACTTTGATTCTAGTTTGTATAATGCAATGAAATATTAAGTGGAAAATCCAACTAATATGTTATTTGGTTCCTGTACACCTTGATATATTTTTCATCCCTCCCAAAAAACAATTTCTGATTTTGGGCACTCTTTTCCTTGGGAGCTTCTAACTACTTCTTCTTATTTTTATCCCATTCCTCATTTAATTTTCTCTTCTTTAACACATATTCCATCACTACAGTGACCACCTTTTCCTCTTCTTCACCCATATCTAACATGTCAAACTAGTTTTATTTATTTGAGCAAAAGTGACATAAAAGTCCAAATTATAGCTTAACTAGTCATGATTTTTCTAAAAAGAAAATGAATGTCAAATTAAGAAAAAAATATAACATCCAAAAACAATATTCAGAGGATAAATTCGAACAAATGATTCTACCTATTTAATAATGCTATCTTTTTTCAGTAACTAAAACATCTAAATATGTTAAGTTCTTTTTTTTTCATCCCTCTCTTCGTGGGATAAACTTCCCCTCACATAGGAAAGGAAAGGTATCACCTTAATTAAATGGCATATTAACTAAGGGGAAGGATGAAGTACATGGAACACACTACCACTAAGTAAGGGATCTTCCCTACCTAAGTTTTGATTTGTTTAATATTATGATGACTATAATTCATATATTCTTCATCCAATTTTAGTGTGAAAAAAGTAGGGCCTAATTGTGTTCACAAGTTTAAATAGTACTAAAATTGAAATAATTTTTTGAGTCCATTTTTGAACTTTGTTCTCCTTTGTACTTTTAATGGATAAATTTTCATTTTTTTTCCAACATTGGATTTGAAAGTCACTTCCTCGGGACAACAAAATTTTGGAACATTTGCTAGGTTTCAACCAAAATAAAGATTCTTCTAGCAAAGAATACCAAACATTTTGGACTTTTTCTTATAGATTATATGGATAATATTGAGGCACCCATTTTCATATAATATTTGTCAAAAATATTGAAACTCAAGGAAATTATAACACAATTAATTTGTGGCCATTTTTAGACATGATTAAGAGGAAAAATTAGAGTTTAACCAAACAAATGTGCCACTTAACATGGAATGGAAGAAAAACATAATGAATAATTTATTTCAAAGGTTTAAATAATCCTTCTAAAACATTTGATATCCATGCAATAGTGGATGTTGCTAACAAAATTATGAAAATAAATTTCACACATAAAAATAGAGTCTCCAAATTGTTCAGAGTAACGTCATCAAGATGTTAAACTAAAAGTCATCACCACTTGCTTTCTTAAACCAACATTCTATCGAAAAATGATCACGATGCCATACCAACTAATCTCTAAAAGTATAAGACTCTAGAAGCTTGTATTCATTGCAAGTTTTTGGAAACTAAGTAATAAGGATCACCATGAAAGATGTTTAATATACCTAAATATAAAATATTGGAGTGAATCCATCAAGCCAAAGAAATAGATTTAAAAAATTAGAAAGTGGATTATTATAATTGATGACATAGTAAGAATATAATAAATTGATATGGGCCAAAGATGGATTACAATGAGGCTATCTTAAAATAAATCACTACAAGGAGAACATTTTCTAGCGGAGGATTTTAGTGTTACAAAATTTGGAAAATATTTCCCAAAAACCCTTTGTTGCAACCTCCTCTATTGGTTGTGAAGGTTTTAGAGGAGATTTTAGCAGATGTTCCATATAACAAAAAAATTTGGGAGGGCAGAGGTTGTAGAAGAGGTTTTTTTTCCAGTTTTTTTCTTGTCAAAACACACCGGTGTGGTATTGAAAAACATGCACTAGATGTTACTATAATAAAACACACTAGTACATTAATATGATAAAAATTCCTTGGATATTAATATAACAAAAAAATGCCCCTGTGCATTTATAACAATTGTGCACCAGTTCCTCCTTTTTCATTGTATGTAGAGCATTGATTATCTTATAATTTCTACGCACCAATGCACTTTAGGATTTGTATGCCCTAATGTGATTAAGTTATAGTTAGAGCGGGTGTGATTACATTATAATTATCCCCGGTGCGATTAAGTTATAGTTGGCCCCGATACGTTCACTACTTTAGTAAAGGAACCAATGAGTAAATAATATTTTGAATATTGGTGTGTATAATAAATGTAACACCAACATGAAAATTATTTTTAGTGCCCTAGTTTATAATTCAAACATGAGCATTGTACAATTTTGAAATGATAAATATTATTGTACATTATAGTGTTTATAGAATGACGTGTTTTCTCAATAGTATGTACTGATGTATTATGATAATTAATATGTATCGGTGTGTATGATTTCTCAAAATGCACTGATGTCTATATTATGGCACACACTATCTAGTGAGTTTAGAAGAATATAGTGCACTCATATGTATATATTTTAATTCATTGTTTTTTACAAATTTTCAATTAATTATTTCAAAAACATTTTTTTTATAATAATATTGTTTTATATTTATGTTATTGCATTTGATATAACGATTGCATTAATGCATTATACTACCAATTAAACCTCTGTTATTTGTAACAATGTAAATCATACACATATTAATTATTCAAGAATGCAACATTGTACGACATTCAACGATGTAATGAAATAAGCAAGTCATTTTATTATATATGAATAAGAGACCCATTGTCATACAAAAAAGGACAATGAAAAGGTTCAGTGCAATAATCAAATTGCAACTAATTTGTAATTGTTACACTTCTTGGTAACATGTCCTCATGCAATTGGGACAATATGTCAAGTACATTAAACAAAATCCTTGATTTTCATAGACAAATTTTCCAAAACATACAACTTGCAGTAAAATTCAATTATATTAATTGTCATCCATTAGTTGAATTGTTGACATTGCTCGGGTTTCATGCATGCCTCATTTCTTCATTATTTGTAGGTGATATTGTACTTTGTTTTCTAACATAAAATTTTCTTGATCAACTTGTTTGTTATGTTCTGCCCCTTCATCTTCCATCTACAAGCATAGAAATAAACTATAATAAGTATATCTACATTTATATATATGGTAGAATATACATGATTGTGTAAATGAAAAAAATGCCTTAGCACCAAGTCTTTCATAAAAAATACACATTCTTTCGAAGCCATGCTTCATAAATTCTCTCAAAATCTCCTATGATATTTGTATTCCATACTTTGTTTCCTGCATGTTTAATATGACATGATAAAGTATAGTTGATATAATCAATACAAAGTTTTCTTGGTTTTTCATTAATTATAAAAAAAAGGGAAGTTAAACAACATAACTACTTACAGATTGTTCAATTAAACTTTCATTATTCAACATATACTCACAACCCATACTTGACCCAATGTTTATAAATTCATGGGTTGGCTCCTCTTTGTATATTATCACTTAGTAGAATACATTCATGGACAACTGTAAATTAATTATTTAAATAAAAATATCACAAAAAACATGAAATCTTAAGAAAAGTTGAAAATGTGAATACTCACAAATATTGCGATCAACCTTTTTATTCCTCGTCGTCCATGTGATGAATGGATTATATTTATTTTTCCTTTCCGCAATAAAAAAATGAAAATTAGTATTTCACGTGATACTTAAATTTGATGTACATACAAGAATAAATAAATGATTACATACCTATGATGCACACTGTAGTTGGGATGTCTCCTCTTACGATGAAGTTATGTTCATTTCTTCTAAAATCTTCTTCTACACTTTTCTAAGCATTCCTACCGACATGTCTTAGTTTTCCCTTTGTTTGTCCCTTGGAATTTTCAAAATCTCCCTGAAAAAATAAAAAAGATACAAAAATTATTATTTAAAAAAAATAAGATCCTGGTGTGTATATTAAGATAATTTGAGTTGGGGGTCCCTGCCAAGGAGAGCGTTGTGCCAACTGAGGACACCCCAATGTCATAGGCAGCTGATATAGGCACGGACAATGCGACTCAGAGAGCAGAAAAGTCGGCACCGGAGCGGGGGGAGCAGGCTACCATGGAAGTGAAGGATGATGCGAGGAATAGCCCGGGTGCAGCGACCAAGGAGCAGACAGAGACGCAATGGGGAGATGGTACAGCTTGGATCGAGGAGGAACCATGGCCAGGGGATCTCAGCGCCCCCTGGCCAAGCTACGCGTCTGGTATCTAGCATGCAGAAGTGTCAGGTTCTCTTTTTATATGCTTTGTCGATGTGTCAGTCTCCTCTTGTTTTAGATCACAGTTATGAACATAATCCCTAGGACGTTGAATGGGCTGGTTTCCCCTTTGTTGGGGCAGCCCAGTGATGATGTGTCAATTTCTACTTTTGTCAGCTTACAATGTAAGCAAATGCTGACTAGGCTGTCGACTGGGTTGGTTTCCCCTCTGTTGGGGCAGCCCAGTCACCACAGCAAAGACAATCTCTGTTTCTCTGTACCTTTTTGGCCTCTAGCAGGAACTTTATAATTTAAAACCCTCTTACTTACAAAAAAAAAAGATAATTTGAGTTGGGGCATCAACAATATTTATACGCATCAGTGTGTCACACATACATATACACATTGATATGGTATAACAATGTCATTTTGAAATTGAAAATGTTTTACAAATTTTTGTATTCAACTGGTGCTTTATGAATTAAAACAAAAAATGGCTTCCTAAGTGCTATTTATTACGCATCGTTGATCAATGAACAAATTTAAGAAATGGTGATTTCCATATAAAAAAATATTTTTTCCATTATAAACTCAATGGTGCGCTTTGCAAACAATGTGCCCCGGTGCATATGTAAGTAAAATACACACCACCAACTACAAAAAGGATCTTTTAATAATACTTCAAATTGAAACAAAGCGGTGTTTTTTACAAACAAATATGTGTTTGTGTGCTTACTATGTACATAGCGCATCGATCACCACAAGGTGTTTTGAAAAAAAATGACAATGGCAAGACGGTTTGGATCCAATGAAATGAGCGGTTTGATTGCAACATATAGGAAACACCCATATATAAATAACCAAACCCTATAAAGAAATTTTGTTTAAAAAAAATTCTTCGTGTGAAATATAGAAGGAGAAAGCAAAAGAACAATCAAGAAGTCAGGGATTCCAATACTAAAGGTAACTATGAAACCATTTTTTTTTGTTTGGTAATGCACTGAAAACTGTTTGAATCAAATAGGAGAATGATAAATATGATTAATATAATTAAATAATATACATGAAATTTCTCCTCTGCAAATTTCTATGTGATCTACAATACTCCTGCTCGAATTTGGCTCTTCAAAAAGAATCCACCCACTTGGAAATCTTTGCTGATAAATATTTGTTGCACAAATATCCTCTCTAAAATTTTGGAAAACAATAAAACAATGAATAGGGTTTTCCTTTATAAACAAAAAAACTAAAATTCCCGCTTATTTTTTCATTGTATATTTCGGCACATTGATGATAAATGCACGAGTTGTTTTTTTCAAAAGTTACATTTTCGGTGCGCTATGTTGTGATTAGTGCATTAGTGTGGTATTTATAACGCACTGATTTATTTTCGTAATAAATTTCAAAGTATTGATAGTAAGTGCGGATTATTTTTCTAACTTTCTTGAGTCGATGCACTATTGGATTATTGAGAGGGGGGTGAATCAGTAATGAGCAATTTTATTCCTTTAACCACAATTTATTATTCAACAATATTTAGCAGTTTATCTTTAACATTCAATAGATCGTCAAAAGTATAAACATAAATAACATCACATCACAATAGATACACAATACACTAGTATTTACATGGAAACCCAAATAGGAGAAAACCACTAAATTATTTTCTTATATAATTATCAAAAGCAAACAGTCATTGGAAGCACCAACTTTCAATTCTCAAGTTACAACTAGAAGGAGGATCCAACCCCCTATTCTCAGGCTCCAACCTAAAGGAAGATACAACTTCTTGATTCTATGGCTCCAACCAGAAGGAAGCTCCACCCTAAAGGAAGCTACAACTTCTTGATTCTATGGCTACAACTTCTTGATTATATATATATTGTAGAAATGAATAAGCTTTTTTTCAAGTGACGTTCCCTGACAGGTGGTTGGGGGTATGTTACAATATGATATCACAATTGTCTAGTAGAGCATAATTGTAGTAGCATGGCCCATCCTAGGTTGTTGGGGATGTTACAAATTGGTATCAGAGTCCATGGTTTCAACACTGAACCTAAATGTGTTGTGTTTGTGGAATTTGGAGTCAAAATTCCACAGGGATTTGATGTACAGAATACCAGAGGGGTGTTGAAAGAGCTCCTAGGTGGTAATGGAAAGCTCACGAGGAGTGGCAGAGTAGTTATCATATAAATCATGGTTGATAACCATGAGATTGAATTTGAGTCATAGTATCTGCATGGGGGGAGGCAGACCCTTCCCAGCCGTCAGATTTGGAAAAGATGCACCATAGTTAATCTCCAAGTCCTTCGGACTTCGTGACTTCGACAAAGTCTATGTTATTTTGATAAAAGGGGCCGAAGCCTGAAGTTATGAAGCTCCGTAGTGATTTTCAACCATAGATCATCCAGGAGGAGGAGAGTTGTGGATTTTCCCCGAGTAGTTCGACGGTTTGGAGTTCGGGGAAATTGGTTGAAGTCTGAGAATAATGGACTTCCTCCTAAAGTATTGAAGTCCAGAACCAATCCGAGCCATCCATTTCCATGGACACATGTCCACAAATTAAGCAATGTTTAGAATTTCAGCGTTCAAGAGTTATAAGGTGTGTTGGAGTGGAATATCCCTAAGCTCGAAGTTCTGAAGTCCCGAAGCACCAGATATGACATGGCATGATGATTTAACCTAGGGTGACATGGACCTACCCTAAGTCTTCCACATGTCACTTGTTTTTGTACTTTTGGCAGGTCCTTATTACCATTTGGGACCATGCACGTGTCTCCCGTCAGTGGGGCCACATGTCACTACATTAATTGTTTGATAACTGAGCTTTGGGAATCACTGTAATTTCTAGTTCGGTGTTCGGGTATTTTTAAGTGTTATAAGGTAAATTCTTTCGAAGTCCAAATCTCCGAAGTGTTGGAGTGACGCGGTGAGATGAAATCACCTAGGGTGACATGGACCGGTTCGGTAGTTCGACATTCGAAATAATTATTGTGTTCTTATGGGAAATCCTCCAAAGTTAGAGTCCCAAAAAACTCCATTGACCGTAGATATAAATAGAAAAGGAGGACCGTTGATCCGTGAGTCCTCGGGTTTTTCAAAATTTAGCGTTTGGAAGGAATTGAGTTGCAGGTTTCTTTGTGTCGAGAACTTCTAAAGGATGAATTTAATCTCGACCATTGATCATGATATGATACGTGGAGGAAGGAGAGGATTGTCGGTAATTTGACACTCTGGGAGATCTGTAGAGATGTGCTTTAGAAAACCCTGAAACCCGGAGTTGCAGAGAAAATTCTAGCCAATGATCGAGAGAGGATATTTGGTAGCAGATCCTGCAGTCTGGAGACTTGGCACTTCAAAAGGATTGAGAGTGTGGACATTCTATAACTCCCGAATCCCGGAGTCCCGTAATGGATCTCAGTTGTTGGATGTTGGGAAGTCGTGGATCATCAATCCACCATTCTTCACGAGTTTTCCAATTCGACGCTCCAGGGGATTGGAAGTTTGGAGTTGAGAGAACCTCTGAAGTTCGAAGCCCCTAAGTCTTGAAGCTCTGGATAAGTTCCTATAATCCTAGCGCTTGGTCACAACCCGTGGTCAAATGAGATTGGGGGCCAAAGAAAAAGGGTTAGTTCCCAGAAATTGTTTTCAAAACAAAAGAGGCTTAGAGAAGAAGTCCGAGGGGTCCCAAATTATACGAACCTACACCTAAATATGTATATAAGGCATGTGTACCTTACAAGAGGATCCAACATGAGTCCAAGAACAAAATTCATCTCCAAAAGAAGATCACTTGTGCAAAGATTAGCTTCACAAGAAAGACAATTTTTGGATAGCCATTAAGGTTAAGGTATGTCACACAGCCATGGTGGAAGAAGCTATAGGAGACATCGATCTAAGGAAAGAATAGATTGTGATCATCGAAGCATGAATTCAACAGAAATCCACAACAATCGTTATATTTGGGAGTTGCAGAGGGGGACCATCGGATCTATTGGAAGATTGGTTGTTGTCATTGATGCCAACCCTAGTCATGGGTTTTGGACTGCAAGATTGATGAAGGTATTTGGACATGAAGGAAAATGCACATGTAGATACAATACCCATGGATGGATAGTATACATCATGTTGTTTCTGGTGGTATGTGGCACATCACGTGGATCCTCATGGTCGAGGAGAAATGAATTTTTGAAGATGACAAAGTGAATTGAAGAAGGAAGTACATGTAGGCCCTGAAGATAATTAAAGAAAAGAATTACAAAATAAGAAAGTGTCAGGTTGGCCCTAATGTTAAAAGGAAGTGACATAAATGGTATAAATAAACATCATTATACATTCATTTGATACAAGTCGAATTTCAGAGGAAATAAGAAGAAAAGAAGGTCGGATTTCAAGGGAGGATGAATTCTTTTGGTGATGTGTTCTAAGGTATGTTATTTTCAGGCCATCCTACCATTTTTTCTATAACTGTTTTTCTAGAACAATTCAGATGGTGAAATTGCTATGGTATTGAGAAGACATATCAAGGTATCTCTGGTAAAAATTTCATCTCTTGATTCGCTATAATTATGGAGATACACTCTATGGAAGATAGGGTTTGTGACCAGTCCTGAAGCTAGTCAATAAACATGTGTTCCAGGTAAAACAATCATAACTTATTCATCGAGAATCCAAATGAAGTGGGACAAATTTCATTGGAAATAATACAGAATTTAGTTTCTTGTGTGCGAGTTTCAGAATCACATGTTAATTACTGAGTGCGGTGCATTCTGTGCAAGTTCACTCTCCTAAATAGACTAGAATTGAATAAAGTTTACCATTCTTTCTATAACCTCTTTTTGGGGAGGATTCAAGGAGTGAAAATTGGAAGAGTTTCAGAGAATACATTGAGTAATATTATCTATAGGATCAGAGTACTCCAAGAATTGAAGAATTGCAGAAATTGAAGAAGTCTCGGGAAGAATTATCAGGTTCTATGTGATGATTGGTTGATGGTGATTATTTAATGTAAAGTTTTGTTATCTCTCATATATTCTTGGGTGGAAGGAAGGGGAAAGGATGGAGATTTCAACTCTCTCTTGATATTGGAGGATTGTATCTTCCTCTTTGAGGTTTATCCCTCCCTTTACATTTAGAAGTTGTAGCTACCTTTGGAAGTCATTACTTCCCTTGAACAATAACTATTGATTATTTCTCATATATTGTGCATGGTGTATTGTGGTGTATTGGTGTAACTCTTATATTATTGTTCATTGATCATTGGATATAGTTGAATGATTTAAGTATAAGTTGAAAAAGGTTTTAAATTGTACTTGATACTGATTCACCCCCCTCTCAGTATCAACAATTGGTATCAGAGCGGGTTACCTTCAGTACAGTTTAACCACTGGAAGGAACATACTAAGAAGAAATGGAAGACAAAATTCTAAATGGGATTCCACCATTTGATGGAAGAAATTTTGAATACTGGAGTAATAGAATGGAAACTTACTTGAAAGCTCTTGGGGCAGATGTTTGGTTCTCAGTTGCTTCAGGATACAATGCTTTGAAGAAACCAAAGACTGCAGCTCAGAAGGAAGCAAAAAGGAACAACAAATTAGCAATAGATACCATCCTGGATGGATTGACAGATTCAGTGAAATCCAAGGTGGGATCATGTGCATCATCAAAAGAGCTTTGGGACAAGCTACAAGACCTTTATGTAAGGGAAGATACAGAAGAAGAAGAATAAGAAGAAGTTGAAGCAAATTACAACATCTCAGATTTCAAAAAATAAAATAGAGGTCAATTCTTTTGCTTTAATTGTGAAGGAGTAGGTCATGTTGAATTTGAATGTCCTCATCCAAGGATTGAAAGAAATGACACTGAAGAATAAAATTCCAATGAAGAAGAAGAAAATCTTGAAGAAAAAATTATTCAACAAGAAGATGAGAATCTTAAAAAATTGAAGCATGTCGAGATTGAAAATAGCAAGCTCAAAGACACGCAAAGAAAACTAAGAAGTGAATTGGGTAGTTGTAAATATATATTTGTAATCTTGAAGAAACAATTAGAAGACTTTGAGAAAGTAAGAGAAGAAACCATTTCCTTGAAAACTCTACTCGAAGAAGAAAGAAGAATAGGAGAAGTAAGGAATGTCCAAACGAAGAAGAAAGAAGAAGATTGTGAGAAACTTCAACAAGAAGTTGTCTCATTGAGGAAGAGTTTAAGAAACTCTCAAGTGCCAAAAGACTTAACACATCTTGGATGTATGGGTGAAACTTCATACAAATAAGATGCAAATACCAACAAGAAGGTTGAAGAAAGAGATACATAGACAATTAATGAGAAGTGGACCAGGATACCAGAAAGAAGGAATGATTACAAAAGAGATGAATATCCAAGAAGACCTCCTAACTTCAGGAATCAAAGAAGCTTCAATCAGTATGAAGGAAACTACAGAAGAATAGATCATGAACCCAGATGGACTACATAACAAAGAAGCCCACTTACTCCAAGGTATCAAAATTTCTTTCTTGTTTATTGTTATACTTGCAAAAATTTTGGACATAAGGCAATTAATTACAAAATCAATGAAAGGAACACATACGCAAGAAACATGAATGGTGTAAATAGAACTTATGGAAATAATCATGGATTTGTCAACAGAAGTTATAATTCATTTTCCCCATTGATGGAAAAAAATATTGCATGTTGCAAATGTAATTATCTTGGTCACAAAGCACGAGATTGCAGATATATGAATGAAGATGTCCCTATGCCAACCACAGTATGGAGAAAGAAAGAGATTCCAAACAATGAAGATTGTCGAATAGCATTGGCTGCTGAAGAATGTAAAGAAGAATATGAATGGTACATAGACAGTGGATGTTATTCACACATGACCGGGGATCAAGACAAATTCATCAGCTTGAAGAGAAAGGGTGGCAATGTTGCATTTGGAGATGACTCATCTACCAAAATACTTGGAGAAGGTGTAGTAGAGATTGGAAGAAAAAATGTAAAAGAAAAGAACGTTCTATTGGTTGAAGACTTGAATTATAATCTACTCAGTGTTAGTAAAATGTGTGATCAAGGATACACTCTTACGTTTGATTCCCAAAAATGTAAAATCAGAGAAAATAACTCAGGAAGATTGGTTGCAACTACAACAAGAAGACCGAACAACATATACATCCTATACATGAAGAAGAGAGAGAAGACAGAAGCCACACAAAAGGATTCTAAGGAAGCAAAAGTCCCAAAGACCAAAAATAAGGATGAAGTATTATTGAGTGCCACATGTTTAGGGGGAGAAACCCCAAAGAAGAGAGTTACATGTTTCCATTAAACTCAGGGGGAACATTTCTAACCTTTTCCATTGATATCAAAGGGGGAGAGAAATTGGGATCATGATGATAGGGGGAGCATGACTGTTGCCATCAATGAAAACGGGGGAGATTGTTGGAAGATTGGTTGTTGTCATTGATGCCAACCCTAATCATGGGTTTTGGACCGTAAGATTGATGAAGGTATTTGGACATGAAGGAAAATGCACATGTAGATACAATAACCATGGATGGATAGTATACATCATATTGTTTCCGGTGGTATGTGGCACATCACGTGGATCCTCATGGTTGAGGAGAAATAAATTTTTGAAGATGACAAAGTGAATTGAAGAAGGAAGTACATGTAGGCCCTGAAGATAATTAAAGAAAAGAATTACAAAATAAGAAAGTATCAGGTCAGCCCTAATGTTAAAAGGAAGTGGCATAAATGGTATAAATAAACATCATTATACATTCATTTGATACAAGTCGAATTTCAGAGGAAATAAGAAGAAAAGAAGGCCGGATTTCAAGGGAGGATGAAGTCTTTTGGTGATGTGCTCTAAGGTATGTTATTTTCAAGTCATCTTACCATTTTTACTATAACTTTTTTTCTAGAATGATTCAGATGGTAAAATTTCTATGGTATTGAGAAGACATATCAAGGTATCTCTGGTAAAAAATTCAGCTCTTGATTCGCTATAATTATGGAGATACACTCTGTGGAAGATAGGGTTTGTGACCAGTCCGGAAGCTAGTCAATAAACAAGTGTTCTAGGTAAAACAGTCATAACTTCTTCATTGAGAATCCAAATGAAATGGGAAAATTTTCATTGGAAATAGTATGGACTATAGTTTCTTTTGTTCAAGTTTTAGAATTGGATGTTAATTATTGATTCCAGGGCATTCAGTGCAAGTTCACTCTCCTGAATAGACCAGAATTGAATAAAGTTTACCATTCTTTCTATAACCTCTTTTTGGGGAGGATTCAAGGAGTGAAAATTGGAGGAGTTTCAAATAATACATTGAGTAATATTATCTACGGGATTAGAGTACTCCAAGAATTGAATAATTACAGAAATTGAAAAAGTCTCAGGAAGCATTATCAGGTTCTATGTGATGATTAGTTGATGGTGATGATTTAATGTAAAGTTTTATTATCTCTCATATATTCTTGGGTGGAAGGAAGGGGCACGGATGGAGAGTTCAACTTTCTCTTGATATTGGAGGATTGTATCTTCCTCTTTGAGGTTTATCCCTCCCTTTACATTTGGAAGTTGTAGCTACCTTTGGAAGTCATTACTTCCCTTGAACAATAACTATTGATTATTTCTCATATATTGTGCATGGTGTATTGTGGTGTATTGGTGTAATTCTTATATTATTGTTCATTGATCATTGGATATAGTTGAATGGTTTAAGTATAAGTTGAAAAAGGTTTTAAATTGTACTTGATACTAATTCACCCCCCTCTCGGTATCAACAGGATCAACATCCGATTAAGTTTTGATTGTCAGACCAACACAAGTAAGATCTATGATGGAGAGAAGTTGCATAGATAGTGGGTAGAACTAACATCCATGCGGTTTTAACCTCCACAATCCTCCTAAACTATCGATATGTAGATTCGACAAGATCAATGGTTGACATCAATTCCACTACAGACGAGCAGTTTCTATTGCAGAACTCGGGAAAGTAGATAAACGTCATGCTAGTTGGGACTTTGAGATCATCCTTGATCGTATATATCCACATCGGTTCAAGAATGATATTCGATCCTCTATAGGAGGTTATCACCTGAATAATTGACTGAGGTCATAGCCTCGATCACCTGGGTCGAAGTTATAGGTATTTTGGGTATGCAGGGAGAACTAAGTTCAACGCATTTGTATTAAAATTGTGGTTATGTGAATATCTGATCCTGTTAGTGATCGAATATGAGAGCTAATATGATCCTTGGCACCCCAATTTAGGACTGGAGGTCCTACGCCAATAACTTTCTTCTCAAGACTCAGATTTGAGCATGAAAGCATGCATTAGAAGGGTCTTGAATAGTAGAGTATAACCGTTCACCTAGAAATTGGATCTACAATCAAATTATTAGGGAACCAGAGAAAATAAGTCTGATAGGTTATTGAACCAAAATGGTTCATGTTTTTATAAAATTGTTGAATCAGTTAGCCTGGCAAGGTTCTGTTGGCTACACATTTTGCATAATTAACAACAGATTGATCAGATCAAATTAGCACAGAGTGCGGCAATATGGATGATGCACAGGGGGCTTATAGCCAAGAAGATGAGATCCGAGGAATGGATGCCCATTTGGGTATGGAAGGAACAAATTCCAATGAACATGGAGAAGGAAAGGATGATAACATGAATATGGTAGAGACCATTAGAAATTTTCACAAAGATGTCCATAGTCACAAGGTTGATAAATAAATTCTTATGAAAGCCAAAGGGAAACAAGAAGACTCCAATATGAAGTTAATGAAGAGCCTGGAAAGAATTGAAAATAAATTGGATAAGGAGAGTGGTTCCAACAAATCGGGAAGCCACGAGACCCCTTAGGAGAAAGGAAGATCAAGGAGTGGTAGAAAAAATCACCATCACTCCCAAAGGCATTCCAATAGGAGAGAACATAGCAGCTCAAGTCCATCCCCTGTCAGGAAGCATAAGAGGTTTGGAGTGAATGAATTGAAAGGAGAAATGAACAATATCAAACCTCCTACTTTTGATGGAGAGTGTTGACACTCGGAACTGAATTGGGTTGCATGCAAACAATCCCAAGACAACCTCGAACCACATTGGATTGGAAGCTGCCCCTCCCAACCCGAGAGGGATCTCTCAGATAATGTCACAATATGATCTTCAGTAAGCATAAAATGGTGGGANGTTTTGGATTTTTTAAAGTTTGGGGGTTGGACCAGGGAAACAGTCCATTGGGCATGGAGTCAAGTGAAAACCGAAGAAAGGAGATAATAGCAGTGATCATATAACTTGCAGAAAATGAGGCAAAGTAAGTCTATATTTCAGCAATTGATAATCATGATGCGGTAGTAGAAAAAGAAAAGAAAATACCATCACAGTGAAAGAATCTATCAAGGATGAATTTTCACTGCAACTTTAGAGGAAAACAAACAAAGGTTGATAACTAGATGCAGAGCGCTTATCTTGAGCGAATTCTGGCCAGTCACCATAGAAACGCAATTCATATATATCAACTGTGTGTAAGGATCATATAAAATGAATTCCAAACAAATTTTAACACAACTGAAAGAGGAAGAGATAAACAATATGATAATGACAATGGGGAGAACATACTGAAAGAATCGACCGTGATGAATCTCACAATATCAAGTGAAAACGTCGTCTATATTACTTGATTACAGGTTTACAAAATAATTCATCTTACAAAGGAGCCCCTCTTCGAAAGAGGTTTTTTCCCCCAGCTCCCCCCTCTCCTATTGGCCTCCTCCAACGATTATTTAACTAATCGCCTCTGGTGATATGTTACATAACTTAGTTTTTAAAAGAAATAAATTAAAAATAAACGGTTTGTTATCTAGAATTCCGTGACTACCAGATGCTCTTCCGTTACTAATCTTTGTTGTTCTAGATCACAATAAAACATTGGTGTGCACTGGCAAAAACTCGTTCAGGTACCCTTGGTCTCCGCCATTGTAGGAAACAATATCCCTCCTGTGTCGCAACAAGAACCTGAAGGTGCAATTCGAGGGCTCGATCATCATCATTCCCGAGTTGAGAATGAACCTACTATTACCTGTCGCGAATGAGCAACTCCATCCCATTTGTGGGAGTTCCTCTGTTGTTTTCTGTAGGATGCTCGAAAACTAGACTTATCCCCCCTTCTTTGTGCTTGCACATGCTCAGTTATACATGAAACCAACTATTGTTCATCGTCCCCGTGACATACCATGTGAAATCTTCTGGTTGTGTGTTCATGGCGGCATCCCAAACACGTACAAAAATCTCTTTGGTCCCTAATAGTTGTGTGACATCAATCTCAACATCCCAAAAGCACCAACACCAGTATTTTCCATACTTGGTTGGTTTTTCTCGATGATTAAGTTTACATAGAATCCATGTCTCACCCCCATCCACTATGAGCTTAACCCGTATGATTTTTCTTCCTCCACCCGAATACGCATATCCTATGATTGTATATGGCATTTGCACAGTCAAGTAATTGATGGGAAAAACATCTCCTTGGGGTGAAGTTGTCATCAGGAGTTGTATCGCTATCACTATTGGACAAAGAGGAGAAGGAGGAGTTTGCAGTGATTCCCGAGGGTGCAATGAGCTCCCCAATGCGATAGTCTTCGAGCATGGCCTTCGCTTTCTAGGAATGAATGGCATCAAACTCTTCTGTGCAATCTGTGCCGATGTTTATGAGGATGTTGTCCGCCCTTCCCAGATGTTCTTTCAGGAAGTTGGTGCAGTCGTACACGTGATCGTGGATAATGATCCACGCAGAATTGGGGTTACCCTTGTTGTGGCTTTGCACTTCTGAGATTGCTATCCGGCGAGATGATGTGTTCATAACTGGGGTGGAGAAGATCTTGTGCAGTGATTCTTTCTCATGCCATTGGTAGTTACTCTCGTCGTGTCCCATCCATCCTCTCGGTTCCATTACATAAGTCAGTATTTACAAGAAATAATCTAAAAGGAATATTTTTTGTTTCGAGAAGTATGGAAATGGTTGGCCTTCTTGGAATTTTGCAACTGCCAGATGCTCTGCCAGCTTCTTTGAACCGCTACTAATCATTTTGACAAGTGGGGTATGGATGATCGCTAAAGAAAGATTTCGAATCATATTGAACAATGCAGTTTCTCGTCAAACCCCGAGCTCCAGATCCTGTGTCGTTATATTGGAACAATATATCGATTGTTGTTGAAAGACACGTATTGCAGTCGTCGAGGGATATATCTCCCCAGCACTGGGCCAGACCGTAGATACGGAAAAACGAGGTGTCTACAGTTGTGTTGGAAGTGTATCCATTCCATTATAACGTAAGAAGCATAACTTGGACCAAACTCTACTACCAACGTAATTCACACAATCCTGTAGAACTGCAATTTTTTGCTTGCTGTGAACAATTGTAGCATTGGTCGACGGTGGCATCTCCCCTGCATTGGAGGATGGAATATACTTGGTTAGGACTTTGACCATGCTCTGAAATTTTAAACCTGCTCTAGGACGTGTCCTCAACGCTGTCCAGACGAAGACTACTCAACGTTGCACTCACATTGCTCATAAACTTACTGTATTTTGTATAGTTAGCGGTCCAGTTCCAGATAGGAGGCGGATACCACTCTACATCTTTTGTGCTTCCGCAAATATTTTATGTATTAAGAGAAAACATAATCAATACATTAACAATAGAGAGGCTCAAGACTCTGGTGGCCATGGTTGTAGTATGTCTACTCTGTTTTCCCTCAAGAAGCCAGGCGAACCCTGTGTTTCACAAATTCCACCACTTTGGAGTAATTACAATGACGATAAGCCAGAAATGTAAGATTTGTTGCTTCTTTCATGTAATCTTCATGGAACTTTAGGTATTCTTTCATGATACTGTTTAATTCAGACCAAAGAGGCGACGACAGCAACGGGGAAACATTTGACACGACATTGACTCTTGCATTATGTTCTTGATTTCCAAACTTCTATACCATTCAAATGTTGACGCAGTGGCAGCCCAATATGTGTACAAGTGGATAAGAAAAAGCCTGTATTGCCAAATATACCTCCTGATTGACAAGCCAAACTCTAGAATCGAGATTTCCTCCAATAGATAACCACGATGTTGATTACGCCAAAACAACTCCATTAAAATATTTGAAGCCATTGGAAAGAGCTCTTCTCCATGCATAATCTCTTTTATAGCGCTTCTTATCCTGTAGGCCTCTTTCTTGATAAGGTGATTTTCTTTTTGTTTGTTTAACAGGTTCAAATTCTTTGAAATAAAATCCTCTACTACCAACAGAAATAGATCCTCCAATAGGAAAGGACACTTGGCCAAAACTCAAGAGGTAGCGGAGGCAAAGTTCAAAGATTCCAAAAACAACTGGATGAAGTAGTCATGAACTTTTCTTCATTCAAATCTTTGTGGTTGAAACAGGTAGAAATAAATTCTACACCATTGTTTGCCTTTGTGGAAAGAATGACATATTAGAAGCAAATGCATATTGCAAGTGTTATTGTGCCGCATTTAAAATAGAGATGTCATACTTACAGTGAGAGACCTCAGAACACAAAATTTCTTCCCAATAGGCCCTACAAGTCCTTCAACAAATCTGATGCAAGTTATAGATAATTTGGAAATAAGATGTGATCCTCAAACACATTGGGATGAAAACACTGAGTAGAGAAAATTTTAAATATTTATTACAACAGAGAGCACAAGAAACATGAAGATGTCGAGATATGGTTGTTGGGCATGAGAAAATATTTCCAACTGCATAATTATTCTTCTCATGCGGAAGGAAGAATTGTTATTTATAAGTTGAAAGGAAATGCATCCATGTGGTGGGATCAACTTGTGCAAGTGAAACACATTAGAGAGAAGAATGTTACTTGGAAGGAATTCAAGAAGAATTTTGAGAAGAAATACTTAACCAAGAGGTATTATGAAAAAAATATGAAAGAGTTCTTTGAACTCAAGCTGGGCAGCATGACCATTGATGAGTATGAAAGGAGATTTTTAGAACTATTGAAGTATGTCTCCTTCATCAAGGATGACACAGTTAAGATCCAGAGATATTTAAGTGGGCCGACATATTTCATTAGTGATAAGATTAAATATGATGATCTTAAAACTTTGAAGGAAACCATAAGAAGATCCAAGTTCTTATATGATCAACATAAGGGAAATCCTACTTTCTGAAGAGCTTGGGAAGACAAGAATAAGTTTAAGAGGGAACAAAGGAATAAGGGGAACAAACCACCATTTTTCAGAAACAATCCTCAAGGATAGCCATCTTTTAGAGAGAACATAATGGCTCACGTAGGTGGGAAAAGGCCAAGGCAACCATGGGTGATTTTAAGAATCCCCCCTAAATTTATATATATAATAAATGGGTGAATCCCCATGATACATAGGAAAAAATGAAGACTATTTTATCAATTATATAATATTTTTATATATGTTTTTGGCGAATCTTTTAGTCAATTATATAATCTTGTAAAATATTGGTGAATCTTTCACTGAATTATTAAATCTTGTAAAATCTTGGCAAATATTTCACTGAATTATCTTGGAAAATCTTGGTGAATTTTTCACTGAGTTATAAAACCTTGCAAAGTCTTCGATTTTTTTTGATAAAGTATAAAACCCATATATAATAATAGGAAAATGTGTTCATTAAACTGTAATATACTCATTTTACATATTTGGAAAGAGACATAGTCTTGGATGACTAGGATCCCTCATTAGAGTGGGTTGTGGAGAGTCAAGCACCAACATTTGACAATGAGTACCTTTCTTTGATGGACTTGGACCCATTCCACAACGAAAGGATTTGAACATTGGATGGATATCACTACCTTCAAGGCCAAGGGAGTCAAGCCAAAATCCCATTGTAGAATCTAGTCATGTTGAGAACGTAGAGGATAAAGATTCATACGATTCTACCATATGATAAGATTGTAGAGTCTAGAGTCTAGACTATGGTTATTCATTATTACTATGCTTATTTTTGGACTCTAGAGGTCATTTAAAGCCTCTTTGTTGATGTATTTTGGTTCAAATATGTATTCAACTCAATCATATTTTGATTATATGCACCCTTTCCATACACATGAGAAACTTTTCATATTCATGTATAATGGTTTCGATTCATATGGATACACGTGAATATATATATATATATATATATGTTTTTTTCAAAATTTAAATATTTTTTTTGGTCAACCAGTTTTGTGGTCTGTTTTTTTTCCAGTTCAGATCAAGGTAATATTTTTGGGGTCGAATGACGTAATGACCAGTCTGGTTCTAATAACATTGTTGTATATTGACCCTTTTTGTTCATGGTTTGACTGGTTTTGGTCGTATATGGGTCCAAAAAGTAGAATAGTTGACAATTCCTAAAAATAACATTGGTAGATAAAGGATTAGCAAAATATCCAAATCCACAACATGCCTAACAAGATTAAATATGGCTAATTTTAAAGACAACAAATATACACACTATGCTTCATATTTATTTTTTCCTCCGAGTAGCCTTTTGATTTGGTGATTCTTATTTTTTATACACTTCATCTATTCTGACCCTTAAACCCATGCCATCTGGAATTGAGGTAAGAGGTAGAAACACTTATAACTGCAAAAATCAGTAGATAAAGCCAATATGCTAAATATTTAATTCTTATGATGTTTTGGCCAATCCTCTTCATCCTATAACTAAGTTTTAACAGCCAAAAAAGTCATCAACAAAAACAGTGACAACTCTCATTCATTCAATACTTCTTGTCAGAGAGATGTACAACCCATGCATACATATGCAACGAATGATTGTAAAGTATTTCCAATAGTATATGTTACAGAGTGAGTAATTGTGATGTGACATGAAAATTGAAAAGCATGTACAATAGTTTAAAAAAAATTTGTAAAAAAAATGGATAATTGAAGATGAACAAAATGGATTGCACCAACTAAATTTGGCAAACACTCCTAAACTTAAACCCATTACTAAATATTGAAGAGTGAAATACCCATCAAAAATGGCCATTACATATTTAATATTAGCCTTAATCTTAACAAACCCAAGAACTTGCCTCAAGCAAAACTCAAAACTCTTACAAATTACCAAAAACATTTAAATAAATGTTGAGGCACATTACACATAAATAATCAAAATCATACAAAAACTATGCTAATGATCACACCAAGGATTAACGTAATGGTTTCATATTGTAAATATCCCATGCAATTGTTATACCTTATTGCATGGGCCTTTCTATTGCTCCAACTAACCGATATCAATACTAATAAAATTAGGAGTTCTATGACTTTTACAGGGTCTCTGCATATATAGGATGGTCGGCAATAACATTTAAAAAGAGGATCCATTCATAAATCTTATGTAAGAAATTGATCATGTAGCCTTAAAAACAAAGAGAGTTTGGACTTCAAAGTAGGTCCATCATAATTCCTTTTGTTTTGAAGTAATTCCTATCTCATCACATCTTTACATCATTTGATAGAAGCACCTCAATATACCATTCTTGTAGTGTGCATTTTAAACTAAAAACAAGTAGAACATATAATCCATGATTGAAGCTTTTCGAAACAAGAGATAATTGCATTTCTCTTTGTTTATAAAGTATTAGTGATTTCATCCAAATAGATTACTGTGCATCTCATTAAGATTCTCCAATGATTCAATCATCCATTGTTGTGATTATGCAAACACCTATTGTTTCACAGAATCTAGATACACGCTGCCAATTCCAAAACCATAAGCATGAAGACCATCATGTGTGCATCCTGCTTTAGGAAAAACCTCTCTATCATATTCTTGTGCATAAGCCTCGACTTCCTTTAAACTCAATTGAGGTGCTCCCATCTAATTATTTAAGTGAACCACACTGCCAAAAGAAGTAGCAGTCTGTTGTTGAGCATATGTTGTTGGTTGTTTCTATTGAAGTGCCTCAAATTTCTATCACCTTGAGATAGCTTACATTATCTTTAGCATCAGTTTGTTTGACAGTTATACCCTCTACAACCTAATTCGTCATTTCAAGGCCCACATTTAGCTGATTTATAATTCTCTCATTACCAAGGATCTCAGGGGAAAGGAGTCCTTTCCACACCAAAAATCACTATGTAACTTCATCAAAGTCAGGATTATTTGAACACAACCAATGAAACAGAACATGTTTCCTCTTTGGGAAAAATGGTGTTTCTAACATAGTAACCATATAGTCTGTAGGAATAGTTGATGCCCAACCCATAACCCAAAAGAATCGATCAGTTAGTGATTAGAAATTTAGTTGGGTTAATTTGAAATTCCTGTAACACAACCATAGTTTAGGCATAATAAAGCAGATAATTAGCTACTTCCAACTAGTAGGAACACAACAAATTTCCAAGGAGATAAAATTGCATGTGTAGATGCATCACTTGAATGCCAGACAGGAAGTACCCTTTCCAACTTATAACAAATTTGGAGATACGAAGGCTCCATCCTGTTGCAATAATGGAAGCCAAGGGCGCAACCAACCATGCACATGAATTAACACATATTCTTAGCAAGAATCCCAAGAATATATTTTTTTCTATTAATTTAGGCATCACCATCACCATCACCATTTATTCAAGAAAGGTATGGAATGCGGAATCTGGTAGTAATGTCTCCCATGTTTCTAGAATGTGTAACATAGGTTCAGGGTCCATGGCTCCCAAGAAGTTATAACATCTATTCTCACTGCTAGAAGGACAACCTCTGATAACAACAGAGTGTAATGAGTTGGTGCAGTATGTTCTGCTTCTGCATATATTCTATAGTGACAGGGTTCATCCACTTGCATAAGCCTCTACCACAAAGATATAATTTGTAAATCCTGATATGGATGCTGACGTGGTTCCCAGCCTAGAAAAACTCTTATCGACAATGGAAAAGAAAAATGCAGATGCAATACAAGACAAATTACAGAGCTTATTAATATCCTCCCAATATTTGGCTTGCAAATTCTAAAAGATGGCACCGCGAGGGATTCCACCATCATGGAACCTGTAGTAACACTCTCTCAAACTCTATCCAATGCTACCATAATATTCACTATGGTCTCTAGTTACTCAGCCTCTTTCTGAAGTTGTTCCTTTTCTTTTCAATATATTTCCACAGAGTCCCTTTCATGCCTTAAATTTTAA
This sequence comes from Picea engelmannii, assembly GCA_009831015.1. NCBI lineage: Eukaryota > Viridiplantae > Streptophyta > Pinopsida > Pinales > Pinaceae > Picea > Picea engelmannii. The sequence goes on along the minus strand of ML798596.1, from coordinate 74,423 downwards.
TCAAACTTATGAACATCTACCTTTTCCATATCAATGATTAACTTCACACTCTATTGCAGCCGTAATTAGTGCACCCGATCCCCTGTGGCATTATGTTATATGTTTATGATTTTGATATTTGTCTCCATCCTTACTTGAGGGTCTCTCTTATCAATCACATTTTGCACCACCTCAATCCCCTACTGATTTTGAGCTAAAATCTCTTTAGCCATGATTTATTCTTTGTTCTTGCTCTGGTTGTCCTTCGACGAAAGTTTCACTATCCCTTGGTGTTTAAGATCTTTCATATTTTCATCCTATTCAACAAAATTCAAACCAATAGATGTCTCTCAGAAATCATTAAAATCCATCCCCATATTGTTTGATCTCAACTCCACCTTGATCAAAATGGCTATCCCCTGCTTATTCTTTCCAAGCCCACTCCTCTATAACCTAACAACAAAAAGGAAATTTACAATCCCACCTATAAAGCATTAGAAATGGACTTCCCATACTGGACACAACAGATAACTAATTTGCTGCATAGAATCGAATCTTTAGAAATTGAAAACAATGAGCTTCATGCATAATTTACAGACCTCAAGCAGCTAGTTTTCAAACTGAAAAACCAAGAAAATGTCCTCCTTCAAAACCCACGAGGTGACCCTCTTGCTCTCCACATCTCGGACATCAAACAAATACAAGAGAAAATGAAAGAACACCAGACCCTATTTAATAATAAAAACAAGACACATCAACAAATCCTTAATGGGTACAGGTGGTCCAGAAAAGGGAGCAA
>ML798596.1:62500-73580 GCA_009831015.1 Picea engelmannii | reverse complement strand
CCCTTGCTCATTCTTTCCAATCCCACTCCCCTATAACCCAAAAACAAAGAGGAAATTTTCATTCCGACCTATAAGGCTTTAGAAATGGACTTCCCATACTGTACACAATAGATTACTAATTTGCTGCATAGAATGGAATCTTTGGAAATTGAAAATAATGAGCTTCATGTAGAAGTTATAGACCTCAAGTAGCTGGTTTTCAAAATTGAAAAACCAAGAAAACGTCTACCTTCAAAACCCATGACATGACCCTCTTGATCTCCATATCTTGGACATAAAACAAATGCAAGAGGAAATGAAAGAACAACAGGCCTTGTTTAAACAGAAAACAAGACATGACAACAAACCCTTAACTCTTGGGTACAGGTGGTCCAGAAAAGGGGGCAGAAAGAGACCACCCCACATTACTTGTTGAAGTTGAGGAGGTTGTACAAGCCAAGTTTCTAAAATATATCCACATAGAAGACTCATTAATCCAAGGGTGAACTGCAGTGTGGCAAAAAATAGAAATGGAAGACTTGTCAATACTAGGGTGAATTACAGTGTGCACTACACTTCTCAACAATTTTAGCATGAATCTCAATAATGGAAGACTCGTCAATCCTAGGGTGAATTACAGTGTGCACTACACTTCTCAACAATTTTAGCATGAATCTCAATCTGAATTGTAGGTGATGGAGTTCAACAGGTCATAGATTAGGGTTAACAAAGTATTTGGCTAATATATGAAATATTTATAGCTGAATTATATTTTATTGGCTAAACTTTGGAAGAGAGTATTACAATATGAAAATTTTACCAACTGGATATTTTAACACCTCAGATTTCACCCAATGGCGAAATTTTGCCCTCAAAATTTTCATTGATCAAGAAGACATTATTTGCTTCTTAGTTGGTTGATAACTTGAACAAACATCTAATTCACATTTAAACAAGTGGACTATTGCAACCTTGCAAAAGGAAAAGCCCACTTTTCTTCTTGAGGGGGAACACTGTGCATCTGTTCCTAAATTTTCAACACCAGAAGGTTGTTGACGAGATTCTGACACAGAAGAGCATTCTATAGACTTACATCCACCAGATTCAACTTCTAAGTCTTAAGATAGAAGCCAAATCAGAAGCATGAAAATAAGACAAATAAATCACTCCCTTTGGTGTCCTAATCAACATGAAATATAAGGATGATTTTGTGTGTTAACTTTGGTATTTTATCATGAATAAAGGAGCACTTCCTTAAGCCCAAATTTGGAATTGTTTTGTGACCAATCATCGCTTCCAGGCAAGTGAAGAGAGGCATAACTTTTTGTGCTAACTTTAGAATGAAAATAAATGGAGAAGTGCACTTCCCTTTGAGCCCAAAATAATGCCATCTTTTTTTTCTAACTTTACATGAAGATAAGGAAAGGAGGGTGCTCACATTAGCACTAATTTAGTAGTTAGACATGATTGGAGAAGGGGTGTCTTTTCTCTTTACAAAAACTACTCTAATTGGAATCCTAATGGTGTTGGGATGAAGGGTAAAATGGATACTACCTACAATGATTATGACCTTTTGTCACTAGTACATTCAGTGGACACATCAATATCCAATGTTCTTCACATTCAACAAGTACTCTTGTATCATCCTTTCTTCATCTAATCTCTGAGTCAAAAGGCTATTGTTAAGCATCTTTGTAGGTCAACAAGGTTTGAAGCATTGGTACAGTTATTGTAAGTCCCCTTTAGTTCCTTGGGACAAGTTTGTATATAAAATTTATCAAAATTATGTACTCAAGTCATCTCTAAATAATTGAGGTCTAATGGTATGGTTTGAGAAGATTCTTAATTGTTGGGAATTCATTTACATGGTGATTGTTGTCTTCTCTTTAATGATTGAATTTTAGGTTCTTTTTAATCAATAGGATCATATTTATAATTGTCTTGCTAGTTTTTGTCTATGACTATATTCCATCACCCACTTAGCCCTAATACCAATCATTCATGCATATCAAGATAAAATTTAAGTGAATTCTAACTTATTTTGTATAATAGTTCACACATTTTGATAATTTGCTTGCTAATATGCAATCTTTTGATTGTAGATTTGTCTGTTGTTCTCACTTATTTGAAGCGATAGTTGGCAGATTCCAAGCTTTTGTTCAACAATGTTATATGAGGAGCACCCCCCTCAAATTAGCAAGTACTAATCCAGAAGTTAGAGGTTCATTGTTGGTGAGGGACAACAAACCTAGACTATCTATTCAAAACCACCGATGGATGGGAGAATTAATGGAAATAACCCTCAACCATTGGCTAGAAGATCAAGATACAAGTTATAAACATAAATATCTTCCTTTTTTTTAATTTGGGCACTATGTCTAGTAAGAAATGAAGTTGTATTCAAAGAAAATCTAAGGATTTCCTCTCGAGTCTTTTAAAAAGTTCAAAATGCCTTCAATGCATATGAGCAGCCAAGTAGATAGAAAAGGAGTAAAGCATGAAGTTTTTGTTATGGTGCAGCACAAGGGAATCCTGAAGACAGTGGATCATGGGGTATTCTTGTTTTTTTCTAGTTTTCAATGGTGCAACTCAAGGGAATCTTGAAAACAATGGAGCAAGGGGCATTCTTGTCCTTGTTTTTATGTTTTATGGTGCAGCAAAAGAGAATCCTAGAAAGAGTGGATTATGGGTAGTATTTTTATATTAGAGGATCATTGGTGGTAGTTCACATGAAACTTAGGAGTTGGCACAAACAACAGGGAAAACATCATGGCAGCAAATCTATTATTGAAACTAACTATGTGACAAATTCCAGGTGATTGGTTACTCCAAGTTGGATATTGGTTGGTTGTCATCTAATATCAATAGTAGTCATTAAATCTAGAGGGGATGATCAATACCACAAAGGAGATTGCATGTTCTTTTGAAAGCATTGGTTTCATTCAGGACATGAGGGAACACAACTCTTCTGCAGATGGATTGTCAAAACTGGCTTTGTCTCTTCAACTAGGAATTTTATATACTCATGGGCACAGAGTAGGCAAAGTATTTAATGCATACAGAAACAAATTTTCTAATGATTTGTTTCTTTTATGATTGATAGTAGATGTCATGTTTATGAGTGCTATATAGATAGAAAAATGTTGTGTTTCCTTTCGGATGTTGTTTGATTTTTCTAGACTTCATGAAATGGTCCAAGCCATCAATGGTGCCCCTAAAGGATATAGGAGCCATGGGTATTACTAGAACAAATTGGTCGCCTATGTTAGAGTATCCGTCTTCCCACTGATTTGGATCCATATAGATCCCCATCTGCTATAGATACAACTCAGATACATTTCCACTAAGAAATTCCAAAAAAAGAGGGGAGGAAAAGATAAACCCTAACACAAAAGTGGACACCAGCTTTTCAAATACAACTAGAAACATTTAAACTTCCAAAAGTTAGTAAATATCCTTGATATCTTTGTTTATGATATAGTTGTAGATAGTACATACATTCTTCAATAGTCAATGGTTAAAACCATGAAGAGTCACCAACTCACTCAATAGTTAACCAGTTGGTTAATCAGAGTACTCAGTTTCTAACATCAGTATATAAATGTCTATAGGCTGCAAAGTGATGATTTCAAGGATTACAAAAAGCCTATTGTTATAAAGAGTTGAATTCATCAAAAACTATTCATTAGCAACAACATGTTTAGCCTCCCAACTATAACATTTTGCTTCAACATTGCATTCATGAATGTTATTCCAGCAACCTGAATATGGGTGGTCTATTCTTATTCCATAATGGCAATTAATAAGACATGCTACTAGTGATCTTCATTCTACAATGTAGCTTAATAGCAAAAATGTAATTTCAATCAATTCTTCATATAATATATGCATAATTGATTGAAATTACATTGTTGCTATCTCCATGGGATGATTGACCATGGATAGAGTGCTAGCATGACACACTTACCTAAGAGGTTGTTATCCTAATTCACATCTGCAAACACATCACTCTGATAAAATATGAACTCTCAATCACATTTGCTTCTATTAACTGTAAGAAATACATGCAATGACTCAAAACTGGAATCAATCCACCACACACTCTGCCTTTCTTTTATAGGACAAGATGTCTAGTTTTTTTACAACAATAGAACCATATTTGTGGACCACCTTCTAACCCTATCTTCTTAAAACAAAGTTCCCAACCAACATGAAGGGCTTCCTAAAATAGAAAATCCTAAATATCTCTAGAGGAGCACACCAAATTTGCATGAGAGGAACCCTTAAATGGAGTGCCCAACATGGAGAAAATAGATAACATAAATGCATGTGTCCCTTAGCCTGGAAAAAACACCCCATCTAATCTTGGAAGAACTCTCTCAAGTGATTATACAAATTCAAAAAATTATGCTAAAAATAAAACAACTCTAATTCTTAACTATTCTAAATTGAACTATGAACAACACTTTCTAAACAAAAAAAACGTTCATTAAAGCAAATAGCAAGAACAGGAAATAGCCCAGCACCCTTTTCCACTGTCACATAACTGTCCTGCACCCTCTATGTCTGTCACATGATTGCCCAGTGCACTCTACCACTGTCGCATAATTGTTGTATGCTTCCAAGAGGATTCTTCGTCTGTGCCATCATACACTGTTGTGGATTGTTGTGGTTGAAATCATAGCCTGTAAACACAACCTAATCAAGAAACAATAGCATTTACCTTCAAGAATCATCACTCCTAATTTGATGTGGTTGCATGCAAACCTAATTTGGATAAATCCAATAAGGACCAAAATAACACCATCGACTGCAACAAGATATATATGGCAACTGTCTACAGTAAATGGCAGTTGGTACATGGTTTCATGATTCATCACAATGAAGTGAGTTTCAATCAAATTTTTGGTGGATTGCTGAGGCAGAAGCCATAGCATGTAACTAATCAAGAAAACAATAGTAGAGAAGCCCATATTTCTCAAAGAGAAGCCTCTAATTCCATTATTATCTTTACTTCTAGTATTTAGGTTATAATTAGAATTGGGATATTGTAATATTGCTGAGAAATGGAAATGAAGATTTATCAACAAAAGTATTGGACCAGTTTCTCCAAACAATGTAAATGAAATAATAATTGAGAATAAATCCTATTATCCAAGCTCAAATACCCCTAAATATGCATAAGAGAAAAGAAGCACTAATATTTGCATTCCAACAACATGGAGTTCACTCATATATGTCATGGAAGCTTGGAAATTACTAGCAACATAAGAATGCAATTTCATCTACTTGAATGAGCCCATTCTTGCTTAACGAAATTCTTGTTAAATCAAGTATCTACCCTTTAATACTAGGAAACTATCTATGTGAAGAGGTAGGTCCCATCTTCATCAAATTCCAACTTCATTTCCTGTCACAAGAAAGAGACAATGTAATAGTTAAATATCAAATCATCAATCTTAAAATAACTTGCATCAAGAAAATGTGGCTCTAGTTTTACAATGAAAACCACAAAATATAGATTATAAAACCTATTTTTACCTGAAATGCATCCTCAAATTGGCATATAGTAATATTTCTATGATAAAGAATTTCCGACCTACTCCAAAAATAGAGGAAAAACGTATCACAAGAATCACATCATCTGTTTTATTCCATTCACTCACCAATGGAACACATATACCAAAATAAGTGTTCCCTAGGCCCTCATATATATTGGATTAGATCAAATGTTGCAGTATATCAATTTCCCAGTTCTCATCTTGGTGCTCATTTTTTTCATTATGAACAAAACCCTCTCCATATGGACTATCATTATGAGCCTCCAAAGAATTATGTCCCATATCAAGTTCATTAGAGAAACTTGTTATATTGTTTTCTCCCCTTCTATCACAATCTGATCGCCAAAGAGCTAGTGCTCTTTCATATGGAAAATTGGAAATGCCATACTTTGTTACATATAATCTTAAACATATATCCATATGTTTATCAAGCTTGTTCCTCATCTTTGACTTCAAAAATGATAGTGCACTAAACATTCTCTCATCCTCCACTGATCCCAAAATCATGGTTTGACACAAATCCACTAATTTGAAATATTCAGATATTTTTTCCTGTAAGTATTGGCTAGCACCCAAAATAGTCCATAATCTTGTTATTGCACCATATTATAGAGGATTCTCCAAAGCGCGAAATTGATTCCACATTGTTTCAGCGAAGTGTGTGGCTTGTTGAAACAATTTTGATTGATCCAAAATACCTTCAACTTGTTCTCCAAGTATCTCGACCTTCTTGCAAAAGTGGTCCACCAAAGTATTTAAGTTTTCCACAAAGTCACATTTTAAAGTAGGTTGACATTTTAAATTGTTCCAATAATCAGGGTACACCACAGACATGGCCTCCAACAATTCATCTCGAGGGAATCGTTCTCTTATCTTCGATGACAATGACTTTGCAATTTCTATCAAGTTGCGTCTCACTGAAATGACAACATTGTCGAATAGGTATCTTGACACATGGCGCTCTTTGGTGGTTCATCTTGTCTTATCAATATAATGAAAAGGAACCATATACCCACACACTTCCATACATAGTATCCCTTTTTCATCAAACTTCAAATAATTTCAGTATTTTCTATATCAATGATCGTAGTCCAATTTGTAAACCGTGGACTTGCAAAAGACTCTGGCATCGTATACAAATTATCCAATGAAAGGCATACAAATTTTCTTGCATTTGTGTATTCTGCAATATACATTGTGTGACTTTGAGACATTTTCACGAGGACATTCATTTCATCTAGCATAGGAAGAATTCCAACCAATGTTAATAATGTCTCTATGTCAGTTAGTCGAAAGAGAAGATCTTGAGCTTTATCTACACTGAAGCGATGTTCATACATCACCCCTACCAAGGACTGGTACTCACCAAATAATCTTTGAGCTGGTCCATTCAATGAGATCCATCTTGTATCAACATCCTTTAATAGCTTGTTTCCATTTGTAACACCGTCGACGATTTTTTTAAACTCTGAAAATCGTTTGGGACTACGAGAAAAATATTCATAAGCCTCTCGTACAAGATCTTCAACTTTTGAAATCGATGGAAACTTACTTACTATTTTAAATGCAAGATTCATCCTGTAAGCCATACAATGAATACTCAACATATACGATGAAGCTGATAGTTGTAGTCTAACACAAGGGCCATTCCTTTGTCCTTGCATTACCGATGCTCCATCCGCTCCAACACACACCAACTTTTTTGTGATCATTAAAGGATCCATACCACCACTTTCCTTCAAACTATTATTAACAAGTCCATAAATATTTTCAGCTGTAGAATTCTCCATGATTTTATGAACCCCAAGTAGATAGGAATGCCTAATATGGTCATTAACCATATAAATACTCATACAAATCCATGAAGTGTTATCAATAGATGTAACGTCATCCAAAGACAATGACACACACCTAGCACTTGCAATCTTCTCTTTCATATCATCCTTTTCTACTTGAGCTAGATATTTTGCCCATTCCCAACCATTCGTTAAACACCAATGAGAAGATGGAAATTTTGGCATTTGAAGAAAAGATAGATATTTCATGTAATATGGATAATCTATGATAGGACGCCCTTTATATAATATGTGAAATACAGTGCTTAATTGAATTATCTTGGATAACAAATTTCTTTCCATCATCTTTTCGAATAGAGATGTGATGGTTCCTCCACCTGCCTCAAGTTTTTGCTTACTTATTAAATATTCATTATATTCATTAGCATATTTGACATGTCGACATTCCTCGGAATATTTCCATCTGACAATAGATTTATCCTCGCCATCTACAATTTTCTTTTCATACACCTTTCCTACATGCTTCTCAATTGTATCTAACTTCATCTGAAATGTCGTTGGCGTGCCAAGTTTCCAACTACATATATTGCATATAACTTTTGGTTTCTCTTTCTCATTTTTTGGAGGTAATGGATCAATAAATGGAAATTTTGAGACCCAATCTGGTTGGAAGCCTCTCCCTATGTCCCATTGGCCCTTTTGTTTTTTTCGTGAATTGGTTGTGTTCTTTTCCAATGAAATATTTTCGACATTTGTATTGCCAATTTCTAGTGAAAATGCATTTATCTTACTTTGATCACCAGATGAACATATTTCCTTATCTATTATTTGGATATTAGATTCATTCTCACAAGAGTTGACATCTCTTTCAGTGATAGGTTGCTCAAAAGAGCTCGAAGCATGAAGAGAATGTGGATCCTTGGATTGGTGTCTTTGAAAGTATGATGATAGATCATTTTTTCTTGATCTTTTCTTCCCACTATCGGTGTTTGACATCTCAATAAATATTCCACAATTGAAATTTCAAATTGATCTAGAAGACAAAAGTTAAACCTGCAAGAGAAATAATATAAAATTAGTAAAAATCCTACCAAGTATAGAATATTCAATTTGAACGAAGCTACTCTAATACTTTCTCCCAAATTTCTCCTCACATTGTGATATGCTTCAAGACCTATAAATACTGCAATGATTAATGGATATAATGAAAAGAGGTGAAAATCCATACAAAGATACAAATTAAATCTGTCAAAAACAAAAACTGAAAATCCAAGGAGAGGATGTAGTACAGAGATACTTTTAACTATTTGATATGTGAAAAGTTTGAACAATTTCAATGTCCCATCAATATATATAATCTTAAGAATGGTGATGACTTACTATGTTTACAAAAGTGAGGTATCCATGTGACCAAAACCTATAACCACTTCGTGAGACTTCTAGTCTCCCAAATGGTGCTTCAGGGAGTTAAATATTCCCTCTTGGGACCACAAGTGCCTGCCATCTTCGACAAGTACACTCTTTAATTAACGAAATAGGTCAACCTTTTTCCCCTATTTAGCACCCAGCTAGCATGTTGCATGTTGATTTTGACATGTTATTATGTGACATGTTTATCATAATTTTTCTATCCCCTCAGGAACCTACAAATTAAAATGGCATTTATTCTTGACCTCCTAGCAATTTTCTCTCCAACACCTACAATTTTGGGTGTCCACACACATATTTACAAAAAGGAGGTTACCAATTTCCCTTGATTAATGACTCAACAATTTACAACTCCTAATGGATAATTAAGTATGGTTTTATCCTCTTCTCTTTTTAGATGACTAATTTCTATGTGATCTAGCTCTTGTATATGCTCTCTAGATTACTAGGTTTCTTATTTTCTTTGCACGTGCTCTTGGATTAATGTTGTGTGTCCATCTCCATCATCCTCCTCTCTCAAGGAGGCATTGCCACAAGTGTATCCTAGCTTATTTGGTTATGATTTGGGCATAGTATCTTCATCTTTAGTTGGAGTGAGTGCATCTCATGGTGGTTGTGAATATCTCCCTTCTTGTTTCTATCAATCCTCCCTTCCAAATTTCCACCTCAAAGGAATACTTCAACTACAACTTATGGGGTAGGAGGTACATCCTTTTTCTAAGGGCATGGGATATCTCACTCTCTTAGTTTAGATATTATTGTTTTGGTTTGTTTGTTTCATTTGTGTGTGTGTGTATGGAGACTAGGAAACCCTTTATTTTATTTTGTGATAAAATAGAGACATTGAGGTACAAAAGGAGACCTAACCCCCTTAATTTGAAGATACATGTTTACTTTCTTGTTTCGTGTCCAAGTAGAATTGTTAGAGTAGATTGAATGTAGTAAAGAGTTTTCACCCAACTAGGAATTTGAACTATAACTCTTCTCCTTCTCTCTTCCATGCTCACAAAAGGGAAATGATGAATGAACCATAATTGTTTACTAATTTGTCTTTGTGTTCTTGGGAGGGAAGGAAATTTTTGATTTATGTACTTCACTCTTGTATTTCCAATTTTGTAGTCTAAGTAGGCCAAATAGGAACAATAAGTAAAAGAAAAATAAAAATATCTTTAGTTACTTTCATTTAATTTCTTTATTTGTTCTTTCTTAGTGTATTTAGACATGAAATATATCAAAAAAAAGATAAAACACAACCATAGTGCATGAAGTATATTAAATGCAAGATAAAACACCACCATAGTGTTGGTTGTGGAGCCTGATTATCTTCCTGATTTAGAGGTCTTTTACTTTCAACCGTGTTTATTCCCCATGAAGTATTTACACCTCAGAAGTATGTACACTCTTCCACACGGGGGAGTGCAGAGGGGGGGTACCCCCTCTGCGGGGTCCGAGGGGGCATCCCCCCGGCTGGGGGGTCTGGGGGCAAGCGGGCCCCTAGCGAGGGTTCGGGGGCAACGTCCCCTGATGGGGGTTCAGAGGCAAATCCCCCGAAGAAAAAATTTCCTTGTAAAAGTATATTGTAATTTCATTGTAAATCTGGACCGTTCATTATAAGGTCGCAGATCTAACGATAGAGATTATGTTAGGGTTTTTTTCCCTAGAAGGAAACCCTCTTTTATGAGGGAAATGTATTGTGGCTATGTATGTTGGCGAGTATTGTATTCTGAGAGAGGATACTGTGAGAGAAATAAGAGGAAGTTACAATGGGTTTTTCTATAGGTTGTATCCCTTCATTTTGCTAGATAATAATAAAGAAAGGACCTAGCAATTTCTCTGGTGGACGTAGCCCACACTGGGTGAACCACGTAAATCTGTGTCTCTCTTGTATTTTGTATCTTCTGTGTTTTGTTTCCACATTTGTTTTATTTTATTGCTTCGTGGTCCTGTTTTTCTAACACATAGTGCATTAAGTTAAGTAACAATCATAATTAAATTAGGTTTCCACCTCTTTCTTCCCTTCCCTTTTTCTCGGTTTTGTCCTTAAAACCAATTGGCATCTCCACACCTGTAGTCTAGTCTTCTTATCTCATTTGGAATTCTTTTAATAGTGATTTGGTTTGTTTACATAGGATTTATCTCTAAGATCTCATCCTCCTCTCCTAGGGTTATCTAGCCTCCTATTTGGCAAGGGTAATCCTCTTCCTTCCTCCTAGGTTGAGTGTGTCTATTTCCTCCTTAAGGCACTCAAAGTGTGTCTTAAATATACATTAATTCTATTGTGATACATTACATCTAATATGATGCATTTGGTTAAAT
>ML798596.1:34899-60183 GCA_009831015.1 Picea engelmannii | reverse complement strand
TTGTATGGTGTTGCCCTACCTCAAGGGTTTCTATAATAAAGTTGTGGTTTTCTATATGGTTTCATATATCTTGTGTGGTGATTGTATTAAGATATCTTTGGATCTATTGTGATATTTTGTATTCAAGTATTTGGTTCTTAACACAATATGTTGGGTTGTAGTCTAGTGGTTGAGATAGAACATTATTTTGGCTTGGAGTGCTCTATACTATGTATTTTATGTAGGGTAAAAACATTTGTATCCCAACTCCATAATTGTTATTGAAAAACTATGAACACCAATGTTTGCATATCTATACTTTATGTTCTATAACTAATGGCACTGTGGGCCTATGTACAAATGAGTCTGCAGAATTCTCAGCAAGCCTAATCAGCTTGTATCTCTAAAATGAGCCAAATCTACTAGTTTTGGTATAGCTCAGTGAAATATAGTCAAATTTTCCAAAACACAATGATTTGACAAAGATTCAAAGATTATGACCAAGACTCAAAGTTTGACCAAATCAATTTGAATCATTCTAAATCAATATGAATCATCCAAAAGAGTGTGAATATGAATTAGGGTTGTTATTCTCTTGATTTTTTAGGTTGTTCAGTCTCATGGACATCATTAAAATCAATCAATCAAATGTAAATCTAAGAATAAATTACTCAGAAATTACAAATCTGTGTAATTTGTCAAATTTTGGTAAAAGATGGAGAGTTTTAGTGCACAATAAATTTGGTAAAGATGGAAAGTTTTAGTTAACACTTACTAGACAACGATTGTTAATAACTGAGTTTTTTCCTTGATAAAATCTAGCCAAAATTTATTCTTTTTATGAAATTGCACATGTGAAAGTAGAGATACATAATCCAGATACAATGGGTTTTTAGAAGCAGCTGCAACTTTTTCTTGGGACCATCCACATTCCACCTTTATTTCTTGTACCATCCTCAAACTTGTCCCAAAATCCTTTACTCACTGGGAAAGCTAGTAGTTTCAAGATTGAATAATACGCTTACTAAGCAGTGAAGTAATAATTTGTTAATTTGGGAAAGCTAGTAGTTTCAAGATTGAATAATACGCTTACTAAGCAGTGAAGTAATAATTTGTTAATTTACAATCTTTTGAAGATATTGATATCTTGCATGGGTAACAATATCCTCTCTATTTCTTCTCAACCCTCTTGCTTATTGGATGCAATAGTTATAATTGACCCTGCAAGCTTTCCCCCAAGTACATACCTTTGTTGTTCACACAATAAACTTCTGAATTATGATAAATAGTTATAATTGGCCCTGCAACCTTTCCCTCAAGACCATACCTTTGTTGTTCACATAATAAACTTTTGAATTATGATAAACGTGTAGGTGTAGGTTTGATATCTACATAAATGCTTGGCTCGTTTCAATGCTGCAATCTAATCCTTAACCTTCTTAATTGGATTCTTCATGTCAGTGATCTATGGCAATTAATATCCACCATACTAAATAGCATTCCATATTGCTTGAGAGTGGGTATGCATCCTTTGATTTGATTTACTTCAAGTTTGATGATTCATACTCACCCTTAAGCACCTGATTTATATTATTGTTTGAAAGTAAGCTATTCTGTAAAATATTCAGTCATCTTGTGGTTAGCTTCATACTTATCTAGTTTCATACAGCTTGAGTGGGTTTAATGGTTAAGAACATGTGTTTCCTCCTAAGACCTCACAAGTTCAAATTCAGAGGGGTAGGGTATGTATACTTTCATAGACTTTAGTAGTCAAATCCCTAAACTTACTTTATCACTATCCATTTTTTGTAAAATGCTACATGCTTAGGTTTCCCCAATAATAAAAGTGATGTCCTTCTCCTTCACATTCCACTTTCAATGATCATTTTTTTGTTTGTTTACTACTGTGTTGTGGGCATTGGCAAGCTATGATTGTGCAGAAAGGGGATGATCGATTTTTTCTTTCCTTGCAACCATTTTAAATAGAAACCATGCACTGCCAATACAAAAAGTAGTACTAGCTTTATAGTCCTACAACTATTTCTCCCTTCCTATTCTTTAGTCATTCTGTTTTTCCAGATATATTTGCAACAAAGATGCCATGATTGGCAGTTTAATGGGAAATTGGTGGTTTTTTATGTGAACAAGTTCTCTATAATTTCGTTAAACTTAAACGAGTAAATCCCTTAGTCACCATGCATAAGTAATGAGAGTTTTATTTTCTTTTCTTTTTGAAAAAATACACATTATATTACAATAAAAATGCAATTATATGAACAACATCAGGCTAAAACTTCACATTGCACCCTCCACCCCATCCCTCTGGCCCAACATATGCACATACGGCTAGCATATCTTCCTTAGCACAAACACTAATGTATCATTATCTGAAAAATACGTATTCTAGATGACACCTAGTCAACTAAGTCAAGCTTTGAACACTTAAAGTTTTCCCAGATTGAACCTGGACAAGTCACCACTAAAGGTACCTTTGCATCTCCTTCTCCATAGAAACAAAATCCCCGACAAATGAATATCACTCTAAAAACCTTTTCCCTGCTTCATGATCATCTAGATCTCTCCAAGAATGGCATCCTTCAACCTCAAAATACCAAAAAATAAGATTAAAAACTATGTCACAATCCATCCTCAATTATAGTCTCCTCTTTGTGACAAATTACACGTGATCCTTTTTGGTCTCAATCTATGGAGCCTGGAATTAATTGATAGAATCTAATGAATTAGCATCCACCCTATTACTCATGATTCTAAAGAGCTCTCGAATTTCGAAATAGATTGACAATGCTTGAGCCACCTTTTCTCAGAATCATGCAGTTCTCATATTCTTTTAAGTCTACCAAGAATGTTAGGACATGTTCTTATAGTGGCATAAATCTTCTTTCATTATATCTCACGGAGATTTATCATAGTTCTATCTCCAAGATTTTCAAATGGGGCCCAGAGACTCTATCTACATTTTAATCCCTAAATATATGAGTATTTTGCACAACTCTAAGAAAGTGACCTCATTTGCAGCTACCAACAGATGGGACCAAGTAACTGGCCTCCAATCTTTCCAAGTCTGAGATTTTTTGTCCTACAAGTCTCCCCACATATAAAAACCTTTCTTACACAATCTTCTTACACAACAAGAAATGTCTCCCATATGTCCTCTTGGTGTTTGGAAAGCCTAAAAGGATCTGGCTGCTAGATCCCATGCATTTTGTAGTCCCTGGAATTCCCAATTAAGTTCTTCACCTGTCAAACTTTCCAAATTCTTTTAGATATGTTGAACCATTAACTTTGAAGGAAATTACCCCACAACAACATCACAGATCCCAAATAGCCCATTCAATCCATTAACTTGTGAGGTAGTCAACAACCTATGCGTGATGTTAAATTGTTGGGTTGCCTCAGCTTTCATTGCCCATAAAAATCCACTTGGCAGCCAATGCAATCCATTCTGCATGAATGCTAGTCAGCCCGAGGCCTTCCTTTTCACTAGCAATGCTGCAAATATCCAAGGCAAATGGTGGTAGTTTTCCCTCTTGTTTTCCCCACAAAAATTAGTGTGGAGTGAGTTCTAGATTCTTATTCCCCCTTGTTGCTACTGGACGTGAGTCACTCCAATATATTGGGTTGCAACCTTTGTTTTAACATGTGCAATTAAACTATTTTCTGAATTTGAGTTTACAACCTTATTAGCACCAACATCTGGTCAACATTTTTGTATAAGTTACTCATGTGAAAGTTTTAGGTTGCTTATTGGCATACAATGAGACATCGATGCCACTTCCATTTGAAGAGTTCATTCTCTCAAAGGGCACCACAAAATGTGGCAACATTTTATGTTTGACTCCTAGATTACTAGAACTTTTGCAACAATTTTCTTTGCATTTAGGAAATGAATGTTTATTGAGAGGAAAGCTATCACCTATTGGATGTGGAATATTATTACAATTTGTGTTGTACCTTAATCATCTTAACAAACAGATTTTTCTTTGTATCAATCCGTTACCTCCTCTCTTCCATCAATTGGCCAATGGTAGGGTCTCCTTCGTTTTGCATCACTTGGAGATACAAAGGCCCAATGACTTGTGATGAGACAAACCAAAGACTATCTCATTAGAAATAGAGTTGATAAATCCTTGTTAATAACAATGAATTCCAACAACATTGGGAGTTCTGCTAGGTTGTTTAGCTTCTAGTTGCAATGTAGATAAGTAATACATCAAATATTGGTCATGAGAGGAGGATATACCAGTCCTGTAGACTACAATAGCAATGTTCCCAAAGCCATAGAGATAATATTCTTGATCTCTCAATACAATTTTATTATGCATACATAAACTAAAAGGGGACAACATCTTTCATGATTTAAGGAAAACGTTTATCCAAAAACTACAAATAAAAAGTACTTTTCTTCTTCCTTAAAAAAATTGGCATGACAATTCTCTCAAATTTGTGTAGAATCTTGGATTCAATAAAAATGTTAGTTAACTGTCTGTTGTTTGAAAATGACTTCTAGCGTATTGCTTTTCAAATTCAAAATTATGTTTTTTATATGTTTACTTTCCCTTGTGCAAGATAACCAACTTTTCAACCATCTACCCTTTTTACTCATCGAAATCATTTATAGCGGAATTTAAAGATGAAGGACCAGGTAAATACTAAATACCTATCAAGACATTTAGAAAGTTGAAACCCTGGTAATTATTCACTGCCAAAGCCTCACGCGACACCTTCCAAGTTTCTTCTGCTCTGAACAGGCAGCTCCACCAGGCTAATAACTGTAGCAAATTCTAGTTTCTTTTGCTTTGAATAGGTGGCTCCACTAGCGGCTCCACCACTAGCATCTCTTGCCCTTTCTTCCATTCCATCGAGGGGAAATAAGCATGAAAATTCAAGATATGTAAACCCGGCCTTGGGGAATTAGAGATTTTTGGGATGGTCACTAGATAGTAGACTATGTAGTTCTCACGAATGAACTAGGCAAGTAACAAAGCTATGATTTTAACCCAATGCATATATGGGCACTGGAAAGATCCCATACAGTTTATACTAGGTGGGAGGGCCAAAATGCTCTCATAAATCCCCTTGTTCTTTTGAAATTGGGAAAAGGGAAGATTGTAGCTGCCCAATGCCCATAGCACAAAATCTGGGCAAATTAAACCATAAACCCCAATTTTACCAAATGTCAAGGCAAAGAAGCTATCAGAAATTCCCATACTTCTAGAAATTTGGTTAATGGAAGCTTGTCCCTCTAAATTTCAGGGGCGGAATATAATTGTTTTTCCTCTATCTCTCCTAAAAACAAGGGCTAACCCTGTACACGATTTTTCCCCTAAAATAAATTACGGGCTATTGATATAAGTTTTAAAAAATCACTTTAATACAAAAAATTCCCCAATAAAAAATTGGAAGCCCCTAAATTTTGCCCATGAGCAAAATTTCACCCCTAAAATCATCTATGAAGAAAACCACTTATTCAATGTTAGGGTTGTAAAGGAGACCATAAGTGTTATCACTGAAATTTTGTCCACAAATGGTTACAGGAATCCAACATCTTCAAACAACTATTAAGTTCACCCATGGACCAAAATTACCAAAAAAACATTTCCAAAGGGTCCAAAACTATACAACCAGTTATCAAATCAGGATGCAGTATGACTATATAGGCAACGCGCGCACATGAATTATAAAGAAATGCAGGAAAAGTGCACATGCGCACGATGCACGACTGTAGACGCTAAAAGCTGCACAGACCTGAGAACGACGCATTTATGATGTTGGTCAACCTCCCACCCACTTCTGGTTCAGTTTCCAAGTCGATTTGACATCCAAATTTCGATTGGATCAGGATGGGTGGCTGGTCAAAGACCTAAAGGTGCCCTAAACATCTCCTTGTTCACACTAAAAGAAGGTTGCATAATACCTCAAAGAGGTGCTATAAAAGAAGGCCATGGGTGCACTACATCTTCAAGGAATTAATTTGCAAGGTTATGTTGCTGCTATTCTCTTAGGGAATCCTCTTTTCTCATCAAGAGCATACTAACACCATTCCATTTGGGTAATTCACATCACCTTTTGAGTGGATCAGCTTGGGATTCTTTTACCATTTCTTTCAAGTTTTCAAGTTGTAAGAAGAGCTCAATCTTGGGGGTCCAAGAGCCCTCCTTTGGAGGAAGAAGGGACCCAAAGTCCCCCTTTCTCTTTGGTGCTTTATTTTCACTAATACAATCATTTCCATTGGTGACATGAGTCTTGCTTGTTTCTTGTTCTTATGTCCTTATGCACCATAGTTTAATTTTTTTTATCATTCCTAGTTTAATTCTTAGCTTAGTCTTTTATGATTTATTCTTCTAACCCTTTCCTTTACTACTATTTTTCTTAGCTAAGCTAACTAAGCTTGTAAGCACCTTTGTTTTGCTCACTTTGGTGACAAAAGAGGTGCAACAGATTGGCGACTCCACTGGGGAGAGGTATCAATTTCCTACCCCATTTGGGTTATTTTAGCTCTTCATTCTGTTTATTTAACCTACAGGTACCATAACCGGCCCAAGTCGACCTGCAAAACATCAAATTCAAAGTTGAGTTGAGAGAATTCCATCCGAAATTTTCTTCACGACCATGTGATAGTTGTGCACGGGTTTATTGGCCCATAGTCGCACATTGTGCGCACGTGCGCTAAAATCACCGTATTACTCAGTGCCTTCTGTGCACCAACGCTCAAAAGTCTTTTTCAGTTTGCGCATTGGTGCTCAGAGCGCCTCTGTCTAGTCTGAGATTCATGCACCTGTGCAGAAAAATACACATTGTAAGCTTTTTTATGATTTGTTGAAGGCCCATAGCCTTCTTAAAGATGATTCCATGCATGTTGTAATCTACACCACACTTACCTTCCCTCTCATATAAATGGATTAGTCAAAAGACATAGGCACTTAGGGGTTAAAAATCATTATTTTCCCTCTTTTTTCTTTTTATTTCGCCACATGGATGGCTTGCTTTGACTAAAAAATAAGTTGGAATAATTCTACATCACATATAAAACTTGCATTGGGACTAGAAATTGGATATGAATCATTGAGTATGCTCTTCTCTCACGCTCCAAAGAGATCTTGAGAATCAAAAAAAGGCTGAGAGACAATTTCATCTCCTTTAAAAAGACAAAATCTTTAGGAGAGGACAACATCCCCCTCGAGACTCGTCTTAGTTTATTTTTCAAACACATCTTGGAATTGTAACGGGCCCATACAAGCCCACATGCTACAAAGATAGGATAGTGTTGAAATTTACTTTCTTATATTAAATCACTACGTAAGTCTAAAGATTTTGTAACGGGCCCATACATGCCCACATGTTCACAATCTAGGATAATTTCAAAGATTTCTTAGATTAAATCACATTAGGGAGTTAAAGGAACAATAAAGGACCCACATGTCCACATGCTAGATTCCTAGGGACTTTTTAATCCTACAAGGTTGTACCAATGACATTTAGTTAATTAGGTAATCAAAGACTTGTAAGGACAAAGCGAAGTCCACATGCAGCAAGGTGACACCTAATTCATTAAAAAATTGGCACACTTTCACTCATTCACAAACAAAAATCACTTCTCACTCACATAGTTTTCATCTCGAAACGTGGAGGTTGAAGTAAGTTTCATCCAAAGGGATTCTAAAACACCCCACCCTTTTCTTGACGAAACTATCCACTCCCACTTAATTTCAACGAGATTGGCTCACACCCCCACTCTCTCAAACAACCACATCTAATTTTTTTCTAAACACTCACTAAGTTTTCCTCCATAGGAGGTGCCAAAAGAAATATTTTAGTCTAGGTAGGATTTTGGGGATAGGCATCTAAATAACTCCCTGGTATCTGGTTCTCACATTTTCAAAACAATAGAAGTTGTCAAATAGGGAACTTTAAATCCTCCAAATCAAGTGTTCCTAACACCATAAGGCAGGGAGATACCCATGAAGGGTTGAAGGTCGAGGTTCGATTGTTCTGTGCGCCCCCCCTTGAGGCACCCACCTCTTGGACGGGATCCATCCCGTGACCCATTTCTTAAGCCGAAAATCTAAATGTCGCACTTTGACTGAGGTACCTAGTGACCAAATTTTAGGACAACTACCCAGGTGGCAATTGTGGGCTGCAATTGCACCTTGATCATATTTTGTGTGGCTATTTGGAAATATCGCCAGTTCTTTCAAGATATGCCCCCTCTACCCCTCATTATAACTGATCGCTTCATCCTTCACTAGTTTCTCTTCTGGTGGCTTCAGACCCCACTTTCGGGTGCTATTGGAAGGTCTAGTGCTATTTTGAGAGGAAAAACATTTCGTCTTTAGGACACAAGAATTTGTTTTCTTTGTTCCCCCACGTGGAAAAAATCCACCTATCCACATATATGATTCTTTATCAAAACACTTTATGTATGATGTCCTTATGATTACATCTGATTTGGATATATATTATGTAGGTTCAAATATTGCAGCAAAGGATCTTATTTATTTATTTTCTCTCACCACCATTCGCACACATTCACTCAGCTAGTCGGACATCATAGGGGACCCATAGAATCCCCGTCATTCCAGATGCTTGCTAAATCTCCCTCCTATTCTAGGGGGAGTTCCAAGTCTTTCCAACTCATTAGATCCACCCTCTCACACCCCTATGAGTGGTACTGTCTTGGGATCAATGTTGCTTGGTTCCACCTTACTTAGGTCCAAATCCCAAGGTCCACCTTCCACACGCTCTCCTTTACATGGAAATGGGGGACCAACTTTTTCTCAAGGGGGAAGTACAAACCCACCTAGTTCCCTCCAAAGGTCAGGTACTCAGAACACTCACACTATGGCCAGAATTAATCCTCTGCCACCACCCCATATGCCATATTTGGCTTCCCTCAACATATCGGATCTGACTAAATTCACCAATGATCCCATATTGCATAACCCCACATGGCCTGCAATGCCTACCAAACTCCCTTCAGACATCCCCAAGTTTGAAGGAAAAGCAGGAGATGATCCTGCCAACCATATCATGACCTTTCACCTATGGTGTTCTTCAAACAACATCATGGATGATTCCATCCGATTGAGGTTATTTCAACAAACACTCACTGGCCCATCAGCCAAATGGTATGTAGAAGAAAAATATGGGTCCCACGCGACTTTTGAATCCTTGGCCAAAGCATTTTTGACCTTCTTTTAGTTACCCATTCGTCATGACAATGGCCTTGAACTACTCTCAAACTCCAAAAAAACCGCCTCCACAACATTGTCTCAATTGGTTCCTCAAATCACTTGTTTCCCTCTTTGCCAAAGATGTGGCCGCCACCTTCCCCCAGACTGAAGAATAATCCATTAGCAAAACTCAATAGTTCAAACTCATTTACGCCCAGTCCGGATACCTATACACGATACTCCCATATGCCCCTAGACCTATGCCAATTGGCCAAGACAAACCTGGGATGTCTCACTCAGCAGACAGATTAATTAGTAACACTACACACCACAACCCACAGCCTCAACAACCACCCATGTATGTCACACCTCAATATCCGATGGCATATGGAGGAATCCCTTATTATCCTCCTCCCCCTTATCAACAACCATACCCTGTTGCCCTGCCTCCACCCATAAGTGGACCCCTGTCGACACCCCTCATCCACCCACCTATCCAACCAAGTGTTGGTACTCCCTCTACCTCGGCCTATACCCTAAGCACTAGTGAAAACACCATGCCTTCCTATGTACCTTATGGATCATCGCCACAACATAATCTGTACTTTCTAGTTTCTGGCCCCCCACAGCCTATGGCTCCACCACAAGGACCATCACACGCTGGGGTTAATTTTTTTCGACCTTCTCCCATTCAAAAATATCAAAATTTTGAACAAAAGAACAGGACAAATCCATCCCATCAATCGAACAATGCTAGAAAGAAAGGAAGAAATCGGAACAATAATAATCCCAGACCAGGAGGAAACCTGAACCAACCCCAGTAGAACCAATCTGTTGAGGGAAACCAAAACCAGGGGAATTAAAACACCCAAGGGGGAAACAACAACAAATGCTAGGGAAGGAACAACAACAATATTAGGACCACCTTCCCTTGTTCCCTTTGCGGCGAGTTTGGTCACTATACTCACCATTTCCCCCAAATCGTTTACTTTAAATGGATGAAAGACTCTGTGAATGGACCACGTCCCTCAGCACCACCTACCCCTCTGCAGGCCCCACAACCATATGTGCAACAACCACCCCCAGGTGTACTTCAAAACCACATCCCACACCAAGGGGTGATAAATACCCAACCAGACATGCAGCCTACCCCACCATAGTTGGGACCGTATCCCAATACAGGCACCTTTATCGATCGCACTATCCTCCTTACCAATGAGGAAGAAGTCCTTCTGCAAACTCACAGTCGTCAGTATAGCACACCCCCTGAATCTACTCCCAACACCTCGGAAGCAATTTCAGTCACAACTGGACCCCTTTCAATGGTTCCTCACCCTAATACTGAAACCCCCCTTCGTATTCATCGCATCCCATTGCGCAGGAATGTCCACAATCCTCAGGCTAGGGAAGATCATTATTACAGTTTGGTAGATGACTTGGAACAATCTTTGGCTACCATGTCAGTCTTAGAAGTCCTTCAAACTTGTCCCACCCAGCGGAATTCCTTACTTTCTTCCCTAGGAACAATCGACCCTGCTGATACCCGACTCATCACATTTGATATTGACAGCGGAGAACCTCACCTCCCCGCTCTTATTGCTTTTCCAATCCCTGTAAAAATTTGGAACATTACAGTTCATCGATGCATCATTGATGAAGGCGCATCCACCTGTATCATGTCCAAATCCGTATGGCAGAAACTTGGTTCCCCCAAACTCATACCATATGCCATTACCTTAAGATCTTATGATGGCAGCGCCTCATCCCCCGAAGGACTCTTCCAAAATTTCCCTGTCGAGATCAAGGGAAAAACCATTCTAATTGACATTGAGGTTATCGATGCCCCGCTCGACTACAATATCTTGTTTGGTCATAGCTACATGTATGCTATGAAGGCCATCACCTCTTCTGTGTTTCGAACCATGATTTTTCCCCATAATGGAAATATCATTACCATCGATCAAGTATCACATTACGAGCCTAACCCTTCATCCAATATCGATAACATCCTCCCTTTCATCCACACTAATCCTGATGCCTATCCACTCATCGAGATGGGCCCCAGAATCTTCAAAGGCCCATCCTTGCTAGGGACATACCACGGAGCACCACCGCTCCTCCAACCCTCAGCACAAGTATGTGGTGTATCCTCCAACGAAACGAAAACTGAAGATAACCCCCCTCCCATCGAGGCCTCTTTCATCCCTGACATCCCACTAGTCGCAGAACTTATCCCTCAGGAATCCCCTGGAACTAATTCAGCTCGACCCATTCCTAATCTTCCTCAAGGCCATATCCCGGTTTGGGAAACAGTCCCCCAAGCCATTACCCAAATACCTTTCTTTTACCCCCCACCAGGTGTACAAGCTTTCCAGGTAGCTGCAACGATTACCCTTCCTAATATGGTGTTGGCAATCCCAGTTTGGTATCTACATCCACTTGAGATGGTCCCTCAACCATCCCTTCCCCCTCCAAACAGAAGGAATCCTAATGCAGATTCCCATACTCACTCCCACCATACCACCTACACCCCCACTCACTAACCTCCCTGCTACAGATGGGGGCAGGTGAAAGAAGAAGGAACCCACAGCTCCACTTCCCCCATGCATCCAACCTCCTTGCACGCTATGCGAGAGAGATGAACACCCCACCAACAAGTGCCCATCTCTCCCCGAGTTACGTAATCTCATTCAACTCCCTCGAGCACCACCACCACTCGTCGCTTCATCTAGTATTGCTGCTATCTCACAAAACACAAGTAACAAAGGATTGCGAACCAAATTCGCATGTGCCATCTGTTTAGAATATGGCCATTACACACACCATTTTCCAGCATTACCTCAATTCTGACAGACGCTAACAGCTGTACACCAGAGCTTTCAGCACACACCCACCCCAATCCATGTCACCGACATCCATTATGTCATGACCTCAGTTAATGAACGGATGAGATGTCCTTGCTCTTTATGGGAATCACTTGATAATTTCACATACCAATGTCCTATGATCATTGAATATAGCCGTCACCAAATGGCACTTATTTGAAATGCTACACCCCCTCCAATATCAGCAGAATCAGTGATTACCCCTACTCCATCTCCATAGGTTATCCTTTCTCCTGAACCTGAAATAGTCCCTATTCCCCCATGGTTCTTGGATGACTTATACAAGGATTTACCCCTAAATCCCCCCAATTCCCCCGTTCATTTCCCCACAGAAATTTTACACCCGACTACCATTTTTAACCCACAATATCTGGATATTTGGTTTATGACGAGTGAACCATCGCAATCCCCTTGCATCAATCCCCCTATGTCTTTATCAACTGGAGACAACGCCATAGTGACAGTCACTGAGGTCACTCCTCTCGATCCCCTATATTCACGACAGTTTCATTGTGATGAAGATATCCTCGAGGAGTTAACTACCCCCAATTTCCTATGGAACGCACTCCACCACAGAGCGCTCTTTCTTTCACAGGAAGCCTTCCCGCCTCTTAACCAACAACCCATATACGCAGTCAAAACCAAATATTTTCTCCCATCAAGGCATATAGATTGGTTCAATAACCCTATCCCTGCCCCTGACGCTTTTAAGGAAGGAAATATGGCCAATATATCCCCAACCATCAAAATTGATATTTCCATCAAATCTAGAATTATCGAGGAAATCACCATTGGCATTGCATGCTTTCCTGAAGAAATCACCGCCTACAAAGCCCTCTTCCAAGAATACCAGGACATTTTAGCTTGGTCATACACTGAGATTCCTGGCCTTGATCCCTCTATTGTTGAACATCACATAGACACCTGGCCTGATATCACACCCGTTCGCCAAAAACAACGACCGCTACACCCATCCAAAGCAACGACCATCAAAGATGATATTGACAAATCACGTGTCGGCGGCTTCATTTACCCCATTGCCTATACATCATGGGTCTCCAACCCTGTCCCTGTTAACAAAAAATAGGGCACTATTCATGTCTGTATGGATTTTCGCGACCTCAATCACGCCTGTCCCAAAGACAACTTTCCCACACCCTTTATTGATCAAATTATCGATGATTGCGTCGGTCACGAGGAGTTGTCCTTCATGGTAGGTTTCTTTGGCTACAACCAAATCCAAATTCACCCAATTGATCATTACAAAACCGTGTTCACTACCCCCTGGGGTACTTTCGCATATCGTGTCATGCCTTTTGGCCTCAAGAACGCTGGAGTGACATTCCAATGAGCCATGACATACATCTTTCATGATCTATCTCATATCATCCTCGCATACTTGGATGACCTCATCGCTAGATCCAAGAAACGCACTCAGCACCTCGGGTTCATCATTTCCCAAAGTGGCATTACCGTGGACCCTCTCAAAGTCCAAGCCATCACAGAAATTCCCCCTCCTTAGAATTTACACCAACTGCAGAGCCTACAAGGAAAAGCTAACTTTTTACGACGCTTTGTCCCAGATTATGCCACTCTTGCACCTGTCTTCCTTCGCTTACTTTGCCATGACATCCCATTCCAATGGGATAAACATGCCCAAACCACTTTTGATGATCTCAAAGAGGCTCTCTCCCACACCCCGTTGATTAGTCCACCTGACTATAACCATGGCTATATCCTCTACATATCGGCCTTAGCCGTCTCAGTAGCAGGAGTTCTCATTCAAATAGGGGATGACGATCGCGGGCATGTCATTTACTACATCAGTTAAAATATCTCAGGGACACCTTTGAAATAAAATCACGAAGAGAAACTAGCCCTTGTAGTCATCCTCGCAGTCCAGAAACTGTGCCATTACATTCTGCTTCAAACTACCAAAGTCATAGCAAATTCCAACCCCATGCAATACTTTCTCAATCGTCGACAAATTAACGGTAAATTTGCTCGATGGATCGTCATCCTGGAGGATTACGATCTCAGATTTTCAACACCCAAGAGAAAGAAAGCTCTTGTCCTCACCGAACTCATCACGACATTTCCCTCCGACACTACTAGTTCACCAGTCAATACCAACTTCCCTGATGAACATCTCTTTTACATCCCCTTAGATGACCCTTGGTATGTCGATCTTCTCGTCTATCTTCGAACACAAAAATCCAGAAACCACCTCTTCAAAGATGATCGCCAATGTATTTGTCACT
Source organism: Picea engelmannii (assembly GCA_009831015.1). Lineage (NCBI taxonomy): Eukaryota > Viridiplantae > Streptophyta > Pinopsida > Pinales > Pinaceae > Picea > Picea engelmannii. Next base: position 45,867 of record ML798596.1, on the reverse strand, counting down.
AGGCACCCCTCTACCTCCTCATCGAGGATATCTTATATAGGCAAGGGGTCAACACTATACATTGTTGATGCTTAACTATTGATGAGGCACATAGAGTATTGAACGACTGCCACAATGGCACTTGCGGGGGCCATCTCTCAGGGATGTCCACTGCTCAGAAAATCATCTGCGTAAGTTACTTTTGGCCTACATTATTTCACGACTGCATCCATGCCATGAAATGATGTGATAAATGCCAACTTTATGCCAACAAAGCATGCGCAGCACCTTCTCTTCTACACCCAGTCATCACTGTTGGTCCCTTTTATAAGTGGGGCATTGACTTCATGAATTGCAACCCTCCATCCAACAATGGACACAAATACATAGTTGTTGCAGTCGATTACTTTACCATGTGGGTTGAATCCATGCCTACCTTAAACAACATCGCTGACACAATAGCACCTTTTTTCTTTAACCATGTCATATCCCGCTTTGGAGTACCACTCCAACTAATCTCTGATCACGGGAAACATTTCAAGAATGAGATTTTCATTAAACTCTTATCCAAGTTAGGCCTCTCCCACGAGTTTGCCTCACCATACTACCCTCAGTCCAACGGATAGGTAGAAGTAGTTAACAAGGTCCTCAAAACCATGTTGCAGCACATGATTAACAAACATAAAACCAATTAGAATCATATGTTATTTTCCATGCTCTAGGCTTATCGCACAACAATCAAAACTGCCACTGGGTTCACACATTTTCATCTAGTCCATGGAGTTGAGGCCACTCTTCCCATCGAATGCGAAATTCCCACCTTACGCACTACCATTAGACTATTACCCGACACTGCTCCAATAGAGCAGCGTTTGCTGAACTTAGAATCCCTGGATGAAGATCGTCAATATTCATTACAAAACAATGAAGTAGCCAAGAAATGATCAAAGGCCACCTTTGATCGCCATGTCAACCCTCGCTCCTTTAACAAAGGAGACCTTGTCCTTGCTTACGATATCGCTCATGATACCCTTGGCCATGGAAAATTTGAGTCCCTATGGCATGGACTGTACATCATCCAACATTTCCTCACTAAAGGCACATACATTCTGGCCTCCCCCGAAGGCCATCCTCTCAAAGAACCCATCAATGGGTTGTACTTAAAGAAATTTTACACCTAAGCGTAGCCATACTACACTAGGCTTTTTATTTTTTGTACGTCTTTTGGTAGAGTTTTTAGTCTTCTTTTATCCATACCTCACATCTAATCTATCACTCATGTTATTAACAGATGCCACCCCCATCGTCCTACCACATCAGTTACACCAACAGAGCTAGTCGCTGGACACAGAATCTCGCTTCAGCTGCTTGGGCCCTCTATTCACCTTCACATGACCTGCTCCACACCAGCGGCATATGTTTAGGCTCAGCCACCAACAATCAAGAAGAATACACCATCTTCATTGGTCTCCTCATCGAGGCCAATCATCGCCATATTCGTCACCTTAGCATCTTATTAGATTCCCAACTTGTCATCCTTCAGATCAACAATGTGTACTGTGTCCGTGATCGTTGCCTCTTTTGCAAATACCTGCAGGTTAGACTTTTGTCTCGACATTTTGATTTCATTACATTTACACATATCCCAAGAAAATTCAATCAAATAATAGATAACATGGCTAACATTATACTAGATTGGCATATATCACATCAAGACATCTTCACACACACATAAACCATCAAAAGTCTGTCACAGCATATAGATTAGACATCATCAACTACATTAAAAAATCATCAACAAAAAAAAAAACATCACACATGTACACATTACCAAGATCCCAAAATGTATATATATATATATATATATATATATATATTAGTCAACATGTCATAACTGTTTACAAAAAATTGTACATCGCCCGTAGGCAAGTGAGTCACCTCCTCCCTACCAATACAAAAATGGATGTCACAACTATACAAAATGGGCTCACCAGCCTATATCAAATACAAAAAATACATATCCAGAGGCCCTCAGGGCACCTCTAGTGCTCCAACACTAGGTCCTCCCTCTGGCGGAGGTACCCCACTAGCTCTAGGTCCCTCAGGTCCCGGGGGCAACCGCCCAGTCATCGCAGCTCTAGTTATAGATGCTCTGCGGATTAGGGTCCACGACTCTGACGACAACCCAATACACTGCTCCAGGATCCTCACCCACATCCCCTCGAGCACTCCACGTAGAACCACCTCTAATTGGTGGTGGAAATCATCGAACTCTCTCTCGGCCTCGGCCGAAGGAGCATGTGATGACCCTGCACTAGGGTCATCATAATAGTGCCCCCTGGCCACTCTATCATCATTTCCAGGCCTCGCCCCAACATCCTCTCATCACCACCTCTCCCCTTCTTGTGGCTCTACCCGTGGTGTTCTCACAGGATCCTAGCGGGCTGATGCTCTGATCAACTCAACCTCTCGCCCATGCGGTCCCACATCTACACAAACAAACACATGATATCATCAACATCAATACAAATATCAACCATATGCTCTACTATCTAAACAAATCAAAAACCAACAACATAACATCATATCTCGGCGGTCAAATACCTCTCCCGGAGGTAATATCATCTCGGGGTCATCATGGAAATCTACCCCACTGGAAACTACAATATGATCTGTGGCATCTGACACCACACCTATGTAGCCTCGGCCATGAAGTAATGACCACCCTCCCCACCCCCATGATGAACCAAAATTGTTTCCCACCGTCGTAGTCATGGCTCTCGTGCCCCTGGTGGATCTAACAAAACTCTTGGGCTCAACATAGGTACCCTCTCTAGAAACCAAGCCACTGGGATCAATCCAAAAGTGAAATCCCCTGAGTCGGCCACTCGACACCTGGTGAGTTGTCCCACCATCTTGGTGTGCGGCATCAAGCCCCAGGCAAAATGCTCACCCCCTAGTGCCCGATGCATGATCCGCTGCTGACCACCACTAATACGCTAAGTCGCGAGTGACCCATAAACTCTCACAATCATCACTGCCACGCAATGATGGACCAGGGCATCCATCACCCCAATCCTCACCACTGACCCGGACATGAAATGATCTCCCGAACAATATTCCCAGGTAAGGGTTGCCAACTGCCCCTCTCCAACTATCACCGACTCCGCCGGTAGCAAGGTTCCCCAAAAAGGGAGCCCAGTCAGAAAATAGACATCCTCCTCAGCAGAGAATGCCAAGTTCTTACCACGCACAATAAAACACTACAATTCTGGACTCCACATGGAAATCAGGAATTACAATAGATACTCCTATGACCTCACCAGTGAGCACTCAAAAAAATTCAACAGCCCACAAGCCGCCAAAGCACCACAAACCGCCTGCTCCTCATCCCTCATGACCTCCCTCAGTCGGGCCCAGTCCCTCTCCCTCCAATGGATTGGCATCGTCCCAAATGATCATCTACATCCACATATACAATACTCGATCAGCCATCATCATTCATGAAAACACCAAAATATCCCAAAAATAGATAAGTTTTTCTCACCCACAACTTTGCCTCAAAGGCGCGACTGTTAACCCCACAGGCGCACACACATTTGCACTTGTTTACCCCAGAGACATGCATGTATGCACGCCTGTTCAACCCACAAGCACACACCAAATGTGTGCCTGTTCACTACACAGTTGCGCACTCATGCACAACTATCAACAACACAATAACACACATATGCACGACTCATGCACAATGATCAACAACACAGTCACACACATATGTGTGGTTGTGCTTCGAACAGGTGTGCACCCCATGCACACCTATTTTCCCACATTGCACGCTCCCCTGCGTGGTTGTGCCCATTACATCCGCACATTCATGCGTGGGTCGCCATCGATCGCCCTCGCATTTGGGAGGCAACACTGCCAAAAACTCAACATACGGCCATATGTACTGTCCTACCCAAAAATTGACACCTAACTACTATACAAGAGGATGAGACCACTAACCTGACTCTATCACCTCCCAGATTGGCTTTCTCGCACTCCTAAATCTCTGAATCTTCTCTGGAATCTCCTCTCTGATTACTATAGAAGAAAGTACAAATGAGGTGGAAATGTGGGCCCTACAACTATATATAGGCCCTTTTTGCCAAAACTTCCATATCCCCTTCTGGGAGCTCCGGACATCCATTTTTCGAGCTGTCTTTAGCCATGGGATCAGGATCTCGCTGCCTATGCAGTCATGCTTCCCAGGTCACCATCCATCCATGACCCCCAGGGAGCCATTTTCTCATACCCCGTTCAGGTACACATGCTCATGCTCAAAATTATCAAATAATTTTTATATATTCATTATCTTCAGATATTGTTCACGTCGGGTAGTTGGTTTTCATGTGTGCAGGTACTTGTTCATCACACACCAGTGCGACCCCTTCAGGTATATGATCGACACTGGCATGTAATCATTCCCTCTGAATCTCAATTGCATCTCTAGTAACACCCTTTGAAATTTGCCTTTAGGGTCCCTATAATTTGGCTCTGCAGAACTGTCACCTCCACTGCATTTTGGGTACTGTCACCCGGTAGCAATCTCCCCACATGAGTTGTCCCATTCATAGTCCCCCTTGACACTTTGACACTCATGTTGTTTTCACCCTTTAGAGATGGGAGTCCTGATAGTCTTACATCATGTCGTGAATCAGCCACATACTCCTTCTCCTAATTTTTGCTAGCCTACCCAACGGACTCCCAGGGCACTTCCTCACAGTTTTATTTTGACTACACTCCCGCAACATCATTTACCATCCATTTCCTCCACTGTCAATTTTCCCATCTGCAAATTGCCCTCCATACATTTCCCTACTACAGAAACCCACCTATGGGGCCCCAACCCTCCACTTGTTTTTTCACCAACTTGCGCCATCCTCGGGCCAAGCCATCTTACACTGGGGCACCCGTTTCTATATTTGCATTATTATCCCAACTGTTTTTGTTTTTTTAATTCTTTTTGTAATTAAGTCATTGTTTCTAGCATCTTACATAGATTTTTGTCATCATCATTGGCAACCTTCTTCCTTTTTGGAAAACACAACCAATCTCACCCTTGGTTGGGGCATTCCTTGTCACCTACTCCCGTTGACATCATCCATAAACTCCGAGTATCCCACCGGCCACCTATCTCTGTTCTCTGAGTTTGTTCACTTTGTCCCGCCTCTGGCACAATTTCTCCCATGTCTAGTTGTCCCCCTAACACTCGACCTAGTTGAACGGTTGCTTCCACTTATACTTTGCATATATCCCCAACCAAGGGCAGTCTTGAGTCTCCACGTATCTTGACTTCATCCATGTACCTCCTCAGTTCCTGATATCACCCAGTGGATTTCTTGATGCCCTTTGCTTCTTGGCATCGTGTCTCCCTTTTTGTCGACATTAACACAGTTTCCAAAAGGGCGATAGTATCTTGAATCTCATTACCTTTACAATGAGGAGTCTTGGATGGCACAGGGAGAACCATCATTGCTCTTTGTTTTCGTTGACCCCCATAACATTCGAATCCAACACTTTCCCATGTTACGGTGGGTCTTAATTTGCAACTATTATATTTATTCTTGTGTTTGCCGAAGACCTCTGGAATTTGTTGGGCTATCAATGCCCTCAGAATCCTTGATACTTCCTACAGGTGTCATTGCCTACTTTTCATAGTATTATTCCTCATCATAATTGTCCTCTACTCTTATCAACACACCCCCGAGGGAATTGCAGTCATCTTCACCAACACACGACTTCAGTTACTTTGTTCCACATTTTTTGAGTTACATGACATGAGCATAGGGCATGCCCACCTCGTTTGTACATAATTTATTTTTCACACCTTGTGAAAGGTTGGGTCCTACAGGTTCCCTTCTCCCTCCAACGGGTTGCTCTTGCTACGCTCACTATCGCGCTTTCTTACAATAGTACTCTCAGTAGAAGAAACATTGATGAATTTCAGCTATACGTATGCTCCTAACCTCATCCATCAGGGGGCATCTGTTATCACTGAAATTTCGCCTACAAATGGTTACAGGAATCCAGCATCTTCAAACAGCTATTACGTTCACCCATGGACCAAAATTACCAAAAAAACATTTCAAAAGGGTACAAAACTATACAACCAGTTATCAAATCAAGATGTGCTATGACTATACAGGCAGTGCACGCACATGCACCATAAAGAAACGAAGGAAAAATGCACATGCGCACAATGTGCGACTGTGGATGCTAAAAGCTGCGCACACCTGAGAACGACACATTTATGATGTTGGTTGACCTCCCACCCACTTTTGGTTCATCTTCCAAGTCAATTTGACATCCAAATCTTGGCTGGATCTGGCTGGGTGGATAGTCAAAGGCCTAAAGGTGCCCTAAACAACCCCTTGTTCACACTAAAAGCAGGTTGCATAATACCTCAAAGAGGTGCTATAAAAGAAGGCCATGGGTGCACTACATCTTCAAGGAATTCATTTGCAAGGTTATCTTAAAGGAATTTACTTGCATGAATGAGGAAGGGAACCCAAGAACATTCCAAGGAGTTCTCAGGGCAGTTATAGCCTGATAGATCTCAACAATGCAGTTGAAGAAGTGCTACAGGAAGGCTTGCCAAATATTTGCAGATCATATGGAGGAAGCACCTAAGGATAAGGTGCCAAATCTTGAGGATTATGCAGTCCTAAAATATTTTGAGGATGTGTTTAAGGAGATACCAAGAGTACCCCCAAAGAGAGATATTGATTTCTCTATAAACTTAATGCCTGGAGGAGCTCTAGTATCTAAGTCTACCTACCAAATGAATACACTAGAGCTGAAGGAACTGCAAATGCAACTTGAAGAACTTGTGAAGAAGGGGTATATATTCCCAAGTGTGTCACCTTGGGGTGCACCAATTTTATTTGTAAAGAAGAAGGATGGGACATCGAGACTGTGTATTGACTTCGGGCAATTGAACAAGGTAACTATAAAGAACACGTATCATTTGCTAATGATTCATGATCTCTTTGATCAATTAAAGGATCCAATGATATTTTCAAATATTGATCTCAAGTATGGATGCCATCAAGTAAGGATCATAAATCAAGACATTAGCAAGACTGCCTTCAAGACAAGGTATGGTTATTACGAGTTCACAGTGGTTCCATTTGGGTTATCAAATGCACCAATTGTTTTCATGAGCTTAATGAATGGTGTTTTCCGGGAATACTTAGACAAGTTTGTCATTGTCTTTTCGGATTACATCCTTGTATATTCCAAGTCAAAAGATGAGCATGAGAATCAATTGAGGATGGTGTTACAAGTGTTAAGAGAGCACCAATTGTATGCCAAATTGAGCAAGTGCTCATTTTATCTGAATCGATTTCACTATTTGGGGCATATTATATCTGAAGAAGGGATAACAGCGGACCCTGAAAAGTTTGAATCTATTAAAGGGTGGACAACACCTAATAATGTAACAGAAGTCATATCCTTCATGGGTCTAGCTAGCTACTACAGAAGATTCATTGCATGGTTTTCAAGGATTGTTCACCTGATCACTTCCTTGCAAAGGAAGGGGGTAAAATTTCAATGGACAACATAATGTGAAAAGAGGTTCCAGCATTTGAAGCAGTTGTTAACCAATGCTCCAATTTTGAGAATTGTATATCCTAATGAGAATTTCATGGTTTGCACAGATACATGAAAAGAAGGAATTGGTGGAGTCCTCAATCAGAATGGTTTTGTGGTATGTTTTGAATCCATAAAATTGAAAGATCATGAAAGGATCTATGCCACTCATGATTTGGAGTTAGAAGCCATAGTGCATGTCTTAAATAAGTGGAGGAACTAATTCATGGGGAAAAGGTTTGAGCTGAGGAAAAACCATAATGGTCTAAAATATCTATTTGATCAACCAACTCTAAATGCTAGACAAAGTAGATGGTAAGTGTTTCTCTGTGAGTATGACTTCGATATCAAGCACATCAAAGAAAAAGAGAACAAACTGGCTAATGCACTCGACAAGAGAGTGCATGAAATGCATGCTACAACCATTAGCATGTATCAAAATGATCTTAAATACATAATTTCTGAGGCTGCAAAAGCATATTTGCAGTACATGGAGATGGTAACAAAATTACAGTAAGGTAAAATGAAACAGAAGGTTGAAGATTATAAATTGGGAAATGACGAAATTCTCTTGTACATGAACATAATTTATGTACCCAATTCTCATGAATTGAGGAGTATGATCTTGAAAGAGATGCATAATGTACCTTATGTTGGAAAACCAAGATATCAGAAAACAGTTGCAGCAGTCAAAAGCCAATATTATTGGCCAGGCATGAAGAAGGAAATTGTTGAGTACATTGCTAAATGTCTGGAGTGTCAAAAGGTCAAGGCTGAGCATAGACACTCAGTTGGGTTGTTTCAACCATTTCCCATTCCTGAGTGGAAGTGGGAAGTGGTGACAATGTATTTCATCACTAAATTGCCTAGAACAAGAAAGCATCATGATTCTATCATGGTGGTGGTGGACAAACTTACTAAAGTCGCCCATTTCATTCCAATGAAGATTAATCACAAGGAAACCAATGTTGTTGATATTTATATGAGGGAAGTAGCACTATTGCATGGCATATCCAAGACAATTGTGTCTGACAGAGACCCAAAGTTCACCTCAAATTTATGGAAGAGATTATTCAAAGGGTTCAGAACAAATTTGAACTTAACACAACTTATCATCTTGAGTCTGATGGGAAAACAAAAAGGGTGGACCAAGTGATAGAGGATATGCTAAGAATGTACGTGATGGACAAACCATCTAAGTGGGAAGATTATCTATACTTGGTATAATTTTCTTACAATAATGGACACCAAGAATCGTTGAAGATGAACCCATTTGAGGCACTTTATGGAAGAAAGTGCAACAAACCAATAAGTTGGGACAACCCAACTGATAGAGCAATGGTTGGGCCAGAGTTTCTCAAGGAAATGGAAGAACAAATGTTGAAGATAAAACAGAATTTAAAGGTTTCCCAAGATAGACAGAAAAGCTATGCTGACAAGGGCATAACTCACAGGGAGTTTAAAGTGAGTGATCATGTATTCTTGAAAGTGAAGGCCAACAAAAGTTCCCTAAAGTTGGGAAATTGTTCCAAGTTCGCAACTAGATATTGTGGGTTGTTTGAAATCCTAGAGAGGATTGGACTAGTAGTTTATATGATTGCATTTCCTGCATCTATGTCTATTCATAATGTATTCCATGTATCATTGCTTAATAAATATATACCTGATGCTCATCATGTTATGGATTGGAATGTGATTCAAGTGGAACAAGAAGACACTTTTCAAGTGCATCTGGTATGCATTCTATACCAGAAAATCAAGAAGCTCTGGAATCGAGCCATAAAACTTGTAAAGGTCCAATGGACCTCGTACGGTCCTAAGGATGCAACTTGGGAGCATGAAGATGTTATGCAGGCAGAATACCCACATCTTTTTTAATATTTTGGAAATCTTGTTGATATTATGTAAATAAGATACACATAGGATAATGCATAAATAAAGGGAGGGGATTGCAATACCCCAAGGCCAATCTCCTGCTGAATTGTAAACATGTTTTATAGTCTGGTGAACCAAGTGATTATAAGCTAGGAGGATTATGTGAATATTAGGCCGAAGAACCTAGATGATAAGGCCAATGAGCCTATTTTTGTATATGTAAATACTCATATCATTAATATAAAACATCGTAGCGTGTAGACCGACCATGAAGAAAGAGTTATGGGGGACTAAACTCCACTAGGAAGGGAAAGGGAAGGGCTAAAAGACTTGGAAAAAGAGCTAAGCTTGAAGGCTTAACTCTAAAAGGAATATTATATTATTATTTTCTAAATACTATGGTGAGGATAATTGTTTTATCCTAAGTCTCATGGAAGAGGGAATGAATCCCAAGTGGAGATAAATGAGCTTCAGGAGAGCCATGTGTCAATCAGGGCGCATGCAAATATAGGTGGGGGAAATAGTATGTTTAGCTATATTTTCCCATTCAATCACGCAGTGAGCCATCCCCTCCATCATTGAAATATACAACATTCATGCACCTTTGGAACCTACAACATTTTTTGAGCTATCCTATACTTTCCTTGTGAAGCACATCGCATCTGTACTTTTCTTGAGCCCATATCGTTCCTTAGCGGACTATTGTTGCAGCCAATGCAGTTCCTTGATGGAGCATGGCTTGCTTCCATCATCTGTTCTATACCCGAGATTTGTTGTTTCCATCACCCTTACCCGTTTGACTTAGGAGCTGGACAAAAGAAGCAGGTTTTTAGGCCCGTGGGTTTGAAGAGACGGGTTGCCAGGCCCGTGGATTGAATTAGAAGGTTTTCAGGCCTATGATAAACTCTCTCCAAGTGAGAGAGATTGATGGGGAAGTGAATTCTCCTGGAGGGATCCCAGCAACAGCTACAGAGCTCTAAGAATTCTTGTTTGGACTATTGTTGAACCCTGGAAGGGAAGTGGAGTAGCTGATGGATTGTTGAACAGTGAAGGTGTATACTCCTTGGGGTGGGACAAGCATGTGGAGAATGAGAGGTTGTGAGTTGTGTGTTTGAGTTGGCTTCTAGGATGCAATCCTTATTGATGTGTTTTGTGACTTTTCATAGTCTCAACCTAGCTTAGGAATCCCTTTTCCCTGGTGGAGTTTAGTCTCAGCTCGGGGGTGACCCACTACTGAGAGTGATGAGCAGTGTGGTCTAAGGTTGGGAGGTTCGTGGAAGGTCTGAACGTAATTGGTGGACATCAATTAAAAGATAAGTTTCAATTGTGTTAATGTCACACATGTTGTGTTTAAGTACATGTTTGTTATTTATAAGAATTACATGTGTTTGTTGCATGTATGTTTTACTGTTAATTCCGCATGAATCTGTGTTGTAGCAGAATGTGTTATGTCTGTTTAAATTTTCATTATATATATAT
>ML798596.1:15012-34881 GCA_009831015.1 Picea engelmannii | reverse complement strand
GTGATGTGCCCCAACAGATGGTTGGGGGTATGTTACATTGTGATGTCATAATTGTCTACAAGAGCAGAATTGTAGTAGAATGGCTTGACCTGGGTTGTTGGGGATGTTACACTTGATATCAAAGGGCTATTGCAAGTCAAGTAATGAAAGCATTGGGGCGGAGCACAAGATCTACTTCAGATCATCGAACACTTTCTGTTGGGATAAGACCCACACAAAATTTTCCTTACCACCACCTCTAGTTATTTGGATGAGGGCCCATGCAATATGGGAGAATCCCAACACGAACCTTCGATAGAAATTGGTAAGGTATAAGAAGCTTCGAAGCTCGGTGAGCGTGGTTGGGCATCGTCAGTCATGGATGACTTGGATCTTGGTTGGATCAATATGCACACCCTACACATAAAAAAATGTAGCCTAGGTACTAGACCCGATCCATGCCGAAGGAACATTTTTTCAAGTTGACATATAGCTTTTGCTATCACAGAGAGTGCATAGCCTGTTGAATATTTTGTAAGTGTTCTACCCAAATCTTGTTGTAGATGAGGATACCATCCAGATATACCACCAACAAAGAATTAGTGAAAGGTCACAATATATCGTCCATCATCCTCATGAAAGTTGTTGGGGAATTTGTCAAACCAAAGGGCATGACCAACCATTAAAAAAGATCTTCTTTTGAATTAAAGGTAGTTTTCTATACATCTGTCAGTTCTATTGGGACCTAATGGTATCCATACTTCAGATCAATCTTACTGAAGTATTTGTCCCCCTTGATCTGATCAAGGAGATCGTCAATTCGAGGAATCAGGTATCGGTTCCTGACTGTGATTTTATTTAGGGCCTGGTAATCAATGCAGAGTCGTCAAGTCTTGTCTTTCTTCTGCACCATCATGATTGGGCTTCCACAAGGTGATGGGATGGGTCGGATGTACCCCTTGTGGAGAAGTTCTTAGATATGATGCTTGATCTCCTCATTTTCTAGCAGAGAGCGACGATAGACTACCCATTGGATAGTGGTGCGTCGGGGGTCAGATCGATGATATGCTTGACCTGATAGTGTAGCGATACCCAGTAAGTGATGAGAAGATGTATTTGTATTCTTCCACGACCTTATCCAGTTTCTCCTGCTACATGGAGAGGTCGGCTGCGAAGGCCATGGATGTGGATGCAACCTTTCGTTCACTCTGAGAGTGAATCATGAAGAACACAAAATTCTCAGTATGAGAAATGACCTTTCTGCATTGCTTGGCATAGATCAAGGAAATAGCACTAGGTGGGAGTACCTCGGGTATCCTGTACAATTTCATGTTCAAAGTAATAATAACACTGCGAGGCCTAGACTCATATACATCATGACATTTCCATAAATAAGATTGGCCCAAAAGAACATATCAAACTTCAAGGGGAGCAACATCACACAATACCTCATCTTTGAATGGCTTGATGTCATATGATAGACGACATTTTTGGCTAACGCAAATATTGCTTCCTTGACAGAGCCATCTGATGGTGTAGAGTTGCGAGTGCATCGTTGTCGGCAAGGCTAGCCGCTTGATGACCTCTGCTGAGATGAATTTCTTCTATATACCACTATCAATGATGAAGTGTAGCAGAGTGCCTTTTACCCACATTTGTGAATGAAAGAGGCGCTCACTTTCCTCTTTCATATCAGGTTCACCAGGCTGGACCTTGGTGGTAGAAATGGTAGCATTGGGTTCTGTGTCAATGATCCGTCTCCCATTTTCTGGTTTTGACTAAGAGTCAAAACTAACATATGATTAAGAGGCTTTTACCTCAACCACCAATGACTTCTTTGAGCGACAATCAATAGTGTTATGCCAGGGTCTCTTATGGAAGTCACACCACTTCCTGGTATCTTTCTTTGTCTTCCCATTATCCTTCTTTTCTTGTGGATTGGAAAGGTTGTCCTTAGGTTTCCCATATTTTCTCTGTCCCTTGTTCTGCGGGGTGGGGCTGCCCTTTCCCTGCTTCTGTTGTGAGGGGTTCCCAGACCCAAACTGTCACATCTTTTGTTTCAACTTATGCTCGATTTTGACGGCATATCGATAGGCTACACCCAATGATAAGATTTCCAAAAACTCCATTTCTATCTAGATGTATCTATGCAGAACGTCGCGGTACTTGAGCACCAGATGTCACTCAAAATCTTTGATACCCAACTTGTTGTGCAAAGTATAGAAGACATTAGTGAGCTCTGGCATTGTTTGGTCTCTTTCTTGCCGCAGTGTGGTCCATCTTGTATATAAGTCATCATAACTTCCAACAGGGTAGTATTGTTCCTTAATAACATCCCTGGAGGAACCCCAAGTGGGTGCAACTGCAAATAATGTGGATCCCTCTATTTCTTTTTGCTCACAGAAAGTATCCCACCAATCTTTGACATGGGGGATGACTTTGAGGAGTGCAAATGTAATCTTTTCTCTATCGGAAAAGTTGTGGACAGAAAAATACCCTTCTAGAAGGTTTAACCATTTATATATGACATCGGCATTTATTTGACCTTCAAATATAGGAATATTAAAATTGATATGTACCTTGAAGGGGGTAGCGCCTCCGCTTGAGGTGGATGTGTCGCTTGTCGGCAGTCGTCAAAGGATTTGTGCAAAGTTGTTCATCATCTCGTTCCTTTGTCGCTCAAGGGGTTCCTCAAGCAACATTTTGAAAGGACCTCATGTCCCATCATCTTTCTTTTCACCCACCATGGAAGGTTTCTTGGGAGTGCAAGAGCATTTTTCCTTAAGAGAAACAAGCTCGAGACCCAACTCTCTATACCCTGACCGCTTCAGGGACATGCATTAAAAAAAAACCGACAAGGAGTAGAGTGCTTCGATACCACTTGTTAGCCCAATAGGCATACACCTATTGGAAAGGACCATAATTAATGGACTTTTAATCACAAATAGGTTTTTAATGGAAAAGATTTCATAGGGTTGGAATATTATTGATCGTCACAACAAATGAAACGCTGTGATTTCAAGCATTAGCTTCCTTACATTACAAAATATGTAAGTTAGTCATTAAAAAAAGTCATTAAGATGATTAACATCATTTTCCTCGCTAGCTCCAAGGCTGCCATCTATTATATTTGGAATACCAACAACGAGTGATGCAGGAGCGAGAGCTGAGAGCTTGCGATGAGAAGGGTCGAAACATCTGAATTTACAGGTCATTGAAGCAACCCCCAGGGATGAGAGCGGTCTAAATAAAGCCATTGGAAAATATCTCCCCTCCGGATCACCCAGCCAGATAGGATGTATTTGATGAGAAAGGCGGAAACTCGGGCGGAGGCACTATGATAACTCAACTAGCAGATCTCATAGACCTGGCTGGGATTGTATACTACTTGGCTCTACACCTAGGAACAACTATATGACGTTGCATAGAGACGTGTCCCAAGCCCCTGCCAGTTGGACTAGTTGATGCTGCTGGGAGATCACTACTAAGGCCACCAGGTTGATGCCAGAGCTGAGCTAAGAATATGCTAGTTCAATCCAAGCGCTAGCAGCCTTGTTAAAGGCTTCACAAATGTTTTAGGTGTTTTACTAGGTTTAAATCTAAGTATTTTACTGTGTTTTAGTTTTTTACAGCATTGATTTAAGTTTTGTAATTGGACGATAGCAGGTGTCCATGCATTTAATATATTTTTTTACTAATAGTGGGTGGATACGTGGCCGCGTGGATATGAAATGTGCCAGGATAGCAATGCGTTTCAATTAAACATGCATGGTAGTGGTGGATTGGAAATGTTACCGTCTCAATTAAGTGTACCATAATTTTGGGTTTCAATTAATGGGAGATGTGAAGCGTGGATGATCGAGCGTTTCAATTAACCAGGCGTTTAATTAACCTTCGTGCCAAAAATTTTATAGGTTTGTTATATGCTTTGCAGTTGTTGGAGCCACTAGTGGTGTTAACTTCGCAGTTGTCAGAGCCACAGCCTTGGATCCTGCTTTCTTCGCATTCAGGAAGATCTTGCCTCTTATGAGTGTGTTTTTCTGGACACACAGATCCAGGTGTGTCTTATGCTTGTTATAAAATATTTTCCTTTTATTTTATGCAATGTTTTATTTTTGTTTTCATCACTTCTTCCTCTCTCTTTTTTTTTAACTTTTGTTTCTTTGTTTAATCTCCTCTGCAAATCTGTAGATTGGAAGACAAATGCATTGTTTCTTATGAGAGAGATCAGTGGAAATGAATACAAGGATGCATTCTTTCAACAACAACCAATTGAAGAAGTCCAAACATGTATCCCTTTAATGGTTATAAGATTGTAAATGCTCTCAACCCAAGCAAGTATTTGTTTCCATTCCATGAAAGCTAGGTTAAATTAACTTAAAGCAATAGTAATTTTAATGTTTTGACCTTAAGATTACTTTCAAGGTTAGGGTTATGATTGTCTTGACATACTATATTTCATTGTATCTCATTAATAAAACTTAAATTTCACAATCAGCCTTTTGGGAGAGGAATAGTTATTAATAATGTGTGATTCTATAAATGGAGAGTCAGACCAAAATGAACATTTTATAAATGGAGAGCCAGATCAATATTACTAAATTAATTTGAAAACTACCTTAACTTTATATATTAGAATTAGGATTTGTATTACTTATAAACAAATTTAACAGATGTCGACATTCTGAAAACCCTTGTACATATCTAAATTCCTATCAACCTTTATCAGTCACAATTATGTGACTATGCTAATTATTATTTTTACACAGAATTTACCTGTCATGATATAATACTATGTATAGAAAATATACTTAACCAATGTAAAATAGCACCCAAGAAGAAAACATTTTAACATATAATTACGCCGAAAGGCGTATACCTATTGACAATGGGCAGATTTAATAGGGGTTTAGTGCTTAATAAGTTTTCTATGGACAGGATTAAATATGGCTGGAATATTCTTAGTAGTCACACAAAATAAATGGCTGTGATTTCAATCATTGACTTCCTAGCTATTATAAAGACATCCGTTTATGTGTTTACTTTTTTACATTTACCTAATCATATTTAAAAATTAATTTGATAGCTAATTGATTGCCACCTAAGTGATTAACAAAAATTAAAATATTAACACCAGATAAATGAAGCTCAACCATTTATTTGTTAATCAATAATAAAATTTAATATATTCTTTTCATCTTATCAACCTTTAGGAGTTGATCAACCACAATTATGTAGCTGTGCTAGTTATATATTATCAATTAACATTCATCTCTAAGATCTCTAAAGTAAAGCGATATTAAACCAATAACTAACCCCAAACTTAACGCCAATATCAATATTAAACTAATATTGGTAAAAAGCTAACCACGAACTTAATTCGATATCAGCGGCCGCGCAGCAAAGTATGCCGGCCAGGCCGAACTCGCAATCTGGATAAGCTATATGGTCATGTGGAGAGAAATATCATCTTGTATCAAATTTTTCATTATACAGTTAAGTATACTTGATACAGATATGTTAAATTGTGAAAAAAAAAAAAAAAAACAGCAAAAGATGATCCACGATGATGATTTAAATACATCAAGACATCATAATGCAAACGTCAAAGATGATCCACGGTGATTTAAATACATCGAGACATCATAATGTAGTGCATAGGAAAGAGTGAATAAGAAACTATATTCATACATTAATAACAATAGTTGCATCATACAAACATACTATTAAATTATTCACAATACAATCTATATTTATAAATTTAATCGGATCAGTACAGAAAGATCTGATCAAGATCGGATCGGATCTGAAAGACACAAGTATGATAGGAAACACAAGAAGAGGTAAAGACAGAAGACCACTGACTGACTGGGTATCAGTTGAACGCCACACCAAATCCAATGAACAAAGGAAAGAGAAGTGAACATTATTTTAAGATCAACGGTGCTAGTGGAAAGCTGCAGCTAGAAGAGGTGGTGATGCTTTTTCCCATCAGCTTCTTCTGCTTCTTCTTTTGATTCCTTCTTCTCGTGATGCTCGTGGAACACGTAACCCCCTGCTCCCACTGCAGCTGTTGCTGCAATCTCTTCCTCGATCTTGTGCCTGTGGGCGTGCTCTGGATCCTTCTTCTCTGCGTGCTTCTCGTGCTGCACATCATTAGACAAAAACGAATTAATCAGAATTCACCATATTACTATATTCTATTTCAGTGATAGAAAATCAGTGGATCTGAGAATGAATGAAGGAATAAAAGGGTAGAGATAGTACCAGTGCAAAGGCTGCAGCAGCCACAGCTCCCGTTTCACCGAAATGCTCCTTCTGCTTGTGATGCTTCTCTTCCTTCAACGCCTTCTCGTACTCATCAGTCTTAACATTGCCAGCACCATACACATCTGTGCTCTGGATCACCTYCTCRTCACCATAAGCYGTGGTGSTCTCAGAGTAAACAACYGCCGAGGGGGCGTTCTCGTTTTCATCTTCCTTCTTGTGGTGGAACAGGTGGTGGTGTTTTTCCTCAGACATCTTCTACAGACAAGAAATTCAAAGAAGCGAAGAAAATGCAGAGACTTGTGCAGTGATACTCAAAATAGAAATGGCTCAGCAGAACAGAGGAGATGAGATGAGATGTGGAAAATGAGATAGCGGAGCGTTGTTTATATAATCGGCGATCAGCGTTAAACAGAGATGAACTGCGCGTGGAAACCGCGTTCACGCGAGAAGTCGAGAGTGGCGACATGGGCGGTGCCCCCTCCACATGATCAACTTCCTATTTTAGCAAAACTTCCATAATCAAAGGACGCAAACAGAAAATGAATAATGGGATACTAATAATAAATGTGTGAGAGGGGAAGAAAGAGAGCTTAATAACCTAATATTCATGTTAATGTTATGATGCAGAAGGATTATAAGAAAAATAAAAAATTATCGATATTTAAAATATTGAATTAAAATTAAATTATGATAGTTTATTTTATTTTATAAAAATATATGTCACTAATATTTATTATAATAAAAAAAAATAAATTCTTGGTATTATAAACGCATAACTGATCTAACTTCTCAATGCAATAAATAAATAAATCCATTTTTATAACAATATGTTTTTCTTTTGCTAAGTTCATAAGATTATGCATGTACGTGTATTAGGTTCATTTCTCATGTGCATGTCCACCTAATGTTTAAAAGCGAAATCATTATTGTTTAGAAAATGTAAAAGTAGATGTTCGACGTCTGGGTTAACGTGGGGTCGCCATTTACACTCACTCCCGGGTTAGGAAATTTGACGAAAAATGTCAGTTGTCAATTGGATAGTTTGAACCTTATTCTTAAATATTTATCACCTTATCCTTAACTTGAATGATGTTAAATGATTATTTAACGTGTATCTAACAACCAAACTACCTCAGGAAGAGTAATTTGACCATCCATTTCCGACATAAGACCAAGTTAGTAGTGAAGATAACGAAAACATAAACTATTCACAAATAGAATATGATGAGCAGAACACATTCTCCCACCACTCATTTTTGTATTATAAAGTCCACCGAATTGCTTATTCGTGATGGGACGTCTGACATATTTAATTAATAGGGATGCTTTCCATTCCTATTCCAATAGCTGGGGGTTAAGACTTTGAAATTGAAGGCAACCTACCATTCCACATTTCAATACAAATTGGAAATTTAAGCCAACCAACTCCTCCACCTTTTATACTCCTATTCACATGTTCGTGTTGTGAGTTTTCTAAAAGTTTTAAGTTTTTTTAATCTCCCTGCATAAATTTGGATGAAGTTGTAATTATATTTTGTGTGTTTAAATTATATTTGTGAATTGAAAAATAAATTTAGTCTGTTAAAAAATTCTAAAACACTTAGATTATATAAATAAAACTACTCAAATTTGGAGATCAAACAATTTCTGACCAAATTTCAACCAAAATTAAATAGAATTTATAAAAAAACAAAACTTAAAATGATTAAACTACAACTAAAACCTTTAAACTATGGTTTAACATGACAAGCTAGGGAACGAGGTACTAAATCTTAATAAAAAAACAAAAAAATTAGGAATATCTAAGAGCTGTTAATATTTAAAAGTTTAGTATAGTTATAGTTAATTGTGAAAATACTTATAATATTTAAAAAATTATTATAATTATAGTTTAAAAAAATTTAGGATTTTTTAATGTTAATTTATTATAATTATAGTTTAAAAAAATTTAGGATTTTTTAATGTTAATTTATTATAATTATAGTTTAAAAAAATTTAGGATTTTTTCATGTTTAATTTTTTTTGGAAGGAAAATATTTAGTGATTTTACTAGAGGGAACAAAATTACATAAGTTGAATACCATAATTGGTATTTCACAAAACCATGTTGGGTCAAAAAATAATAGTACTAGGTTTGTTCTTATAAAAAAGATGGTTGATTGTGAGTATCAGTGAGTAAGGGAACAAGAACCAAACAATGCAAAAAAGTATTGTAAATCTAGGGTCATCAAGACTCTCATGTAGTGTCTTTTTACATATTTGTAAAAAAAAACCAGAAAACATATGTATATTTATGTTTCATACAAAAACTAAAAAATCCCATCCTGTAGCATTTAAAAATTTTCCAAAATCTTCTCCTTCACTAATTCATCGTTGAAACAGAGAAAAACTTAAAGCCAAGACTCATGAAGATAAGAAGTAAGTTGTCTATGGAGGGACTCTCTAATTTCCCAAGTACCTTCTTGTAGCTCCAAGCCGTCTTTGGAGAGTCTATCAACTTCCATGATTTTTTTTCCCTATAAACATGAGCAAAGGTAATGTGGGAAAAGGAGGATTGCAAATTCTTAATATCACGAAACAATGGCTAGAGCATAAAGTTTCTTAGTGCAGATTAGTCTTTCATCCATCTAATTACCAGAAGTGAGTCCCCAAGAACTTGAATTTGAGTGATTCCTTTTTCAATAGCTAGGATCAAAACAAACTTGAGAGGAGTGAGTTTGTTGTGATTATTTGTGGACCTTAGAATACTGGATTTGAAGCTGAGGAAATGGTTATGAGAGAAGTATAGGATACCCCCCACTCCTCCCTTAGGTGGGTCTCCTTGAGAGGCTCCATCAAAGAAAGCCCAAGGTATTTGAGAGTCAATGTTTAAGTCGGATCTTCAAACATGATGAGGGACGAAGGAAAATTGAGGGAAGACACTTAAAATATTGAGGCTTTGGGAAGCTCATTTGAAAGGAAAGGTGTCCTTATTCTCAAAAAAATTTACGTTTCTAGCTACCCAAACTCCCCAAGCCAAGGTTAAGGGAAAAGCCTTGAAATCTTTTGTGTCCTTGTCTTTGTGCCATCTTTTCAAATCTACTTCAATTGTATCCCCTTTCCATTTGGATTTCAAGCTTGTAAGACCTTCCATTTCACTCCATACTTGCTTTGTGAAGGGACATGATAGGATGAGGTGAGTGTTTGTTTCTAAATCTGCTTTAGATAGGTTGCACTTGTCAGGGCCCTGGCAACTTCATTTTTGTAGAAGATCCCAAATTAAAGCTCTGTTATTTAGGAGGAGCCACATAAATATTTTGGCTTTAGTAGGGAATTTGTATTTCCCGAGCGATTTCCACCACTAGATCCATGGTTGGTCGAAACCTTCCATGGCCAGAGTCTTATATCCAATTATGGATTCATAAATCCCTGAAGGATTCACGGACCAGAGGATAGCATCCTACTCGTCGTTGATAAAAATATTGCATTTCCTTAGGATATCTATGTAGGACTTCCAAGTCTCAACATAAACTTCACTAAGTTCTAGATCTTCCCACGAGATCCATTGTTGTTAACTAGATTTTATCACTTGTGTAGTGTCCCCAAGGCCGAGCCCCGTTGCAAATCATGATATATGAAATGAATTGTAAACATGTTCTATACGCTGGTGAGCCAAGTTTTGTATAACTGGTAGGCTTATGTGTTTGTTAGGCCAAGGAGCCTAAGTGTTGAAGGCCAGGAGCCTGCCGATGTACTTGTATGTATGCAGATTGATTAATAAAATATAAACACCACCAGGTGCAGACCGACCACGATGAATGAGTGAAGGGGGACTGAGCGTCCACAGAGTGGGCAAGGGATTAGGGGCTGGAAGGTGGGAAAAAGGGGCTAAGTGTTGAGCCTAGGGGCTAAGCCTGGGTATAATATTTTAATATTATTTCCCAAAAGACATGTGTATTTTTATTTTATCCTAAGTTCCTGGCAGGGGAAACGTGCAAAAGGGATGCATGCTATGGGAACGCATGCATTTCCTAGGGTGACAAGTGTCAACCCTGGTGCATGCAAATATAAGAGCCGAGATGAACCGTGTGAGGGGGATCTTCTCCATTCTACCCGGCCGTCTGAGCGTGAACCAGTTCGACCTCTGCAAGATTACCCTCGTACCATTTCAAAACAAAAACCGTGATACGATCCTATGATTGGGGAACCCGTTGGGGAAGCTCGTGTTCGTTTTTCCCAATTGGCTGTTGCGGCCACGCAGTGCTAGAATGCACGTAGCATACTTACCAGAGTAAGCTTGTGCTGAGCCTGTGTATGACCTCTCTTCTGGTGAGGGAGGTGACTGTGGTTGGAAGAAGCAGGTTGTCAGGCCTATGAGCAACTCTTTCCAGGTGAAGAGTTAGCTAGGAAGCAGTTTCTTCCAGAGAGTGTCCAACACCAGCTTCAGACTCTGAGACTTCCTGATCCAGCCTGTTGCCGAGACCCAGAGAGGAGGTTAGCACCGATGGACTGTGCGTGTGAAGGTGTATACTCTCGGGCGGAACAGGCATGTGGGGAATGAGAGTCTGGTAGTAGTGGGCGTAAGATGGCATCTTTGGGAAGAATCTTTCCAGATATTTCTGTGTTGTTTTCCCTGTAACCTCAGCCTAGCCTAGGATTCCTTGCCTTGGGGTGGAGCTCACTCCCAGTTCGGGGGTGACCCACTGTTGAGATGATGAACAGTGTGATCTAAGGCTGGGAGGTTCGTGGAAGGCCTGCATTTGGTTGGTGGATTTCACCATTGTTACAAGATAAGTGTCTAACTATGTTCTTATCACATTTTGGCATGATTGTGTTGTACATATATTATGTATCATGTTTTTCTACTGTGTATATGAATTGATATGAAAAGCTAATTGCTTGTTGATTATGGTAGTAATTCATATGAATACTCTGTGTTGAATGTGTTTAATTGTTAAATGCATGTGGAGTATATATACTGGTCTGTATGTGTTATGTAAATCCAACGTAAGTGTATACAGATTGTTACATAGTGCATTATAAGCTCTGGGTAAGTAAAAGGTACACTACAAATTGGTATCAAAGCCAAGGTTTCAACACTGAGCCTAGATGGGCCAGTGGAGCGGTCTTTGGACCGAGGATGGGAAGAGAAATTGGGTCTGGAGTGGCCAATTTCGGACCTTGGTTTGTTCCAGGTTGTCAAGTAGTTGCTTGACTGCGCTTATGAGCCCAGGAGGGTTAGCGGTGCAGTGAAACTGCAGCCGGTGTGGTCTACGGCCACGGGGAGACAGGTCTCTACACCAATGGTGTTAGAACCTTAGGATCCGTTCGGGAGGCAAGGCGATCCATCGTGACCGTCGGATCTGGAAAAAAATATGCGTAAGGATTAAAATTCCTTTGGAAATGGCATGGGAGTGTGGAAATCGTGATACACGAAATCCCGAATTATTTAGAAAACGTTTGAGCCGTCAGATCTCGGTCGGAAAACCCGACTGTTGTTGGATCTGTCGGGAGGTGTCTAAAGGTTAAAACCTCAATGATTAAAGGCGAAAGCCTGAAATAGATCTAGACCGTCCGAAAGACGGAGGGCACGTGTCGTGAGATTTTTCGTTTCGGGAAATCGGGAATCGCGGGGATAAGAAGTCCATGCATTGTGAAACTCCGAACCCCGAAACCCCGATGAGAGGTTTGACTACGGTCACGGGGTAGAGGTCATGTGGACCAGGAGCTAAGCCAGGAGGGCTAACGTGTGAAGGACGCGTCGAATTCGGAGAATCACGAATCCTGAGGACATGTGCATTTGGACATTGGGAAGTCTAAAACCCCAATAAGAGTAAAAGACTTTGGTCTTATGAGAGGTGGTCACATGGACCTCGGCATAGCCGGGGGGCTAAGGCAAAGACGCATCGGCAAATCGGGGATCGGGAGTTCGTGAGGACAGGAACTCATGTCGTCGGGGATCACGAAACCCCGACACCTGAATCTTCAATCGGGAGATGTGCCATGTAGACACATGAAGAGTACCACGTTCCAGCGAGTGGGAATACAAGAAAAGAGTGGTGGGACCCTAATGACGTCACCAAAGGTGACGAGGATCCTCCAAAACACACCACGCACCACTACGGTTAAGGGGGACAGCTGTGCTATAGACCCGTAGAATACGGTAAATCGAAATTTCGGGAGTCGGGGGTGGGGAAGGAGAGTGAAACGGGAGTTCTCCAGTACCGAAACTCCGAAACCCCGAAACTCAAGGTTCTGAAAGTTCTGAAATACTGAAAACTGAAGTTTCGAACACCCGGAAAATATAGAGTTGAACAGAGCTTAGAAAATTCATGAAACTGAAACACTTTCTTAAACTCGATTGTCACAAAAGATAAGGAATTGTCAAGAAAATGAAGGCTCGACAAATTTGAAGTCGTCTGTGCATTATATTGCAGAAGACTGACGAAGTGCCAGAACTGTTTGGAAATTGCCTCAAACGCAAAGAAATGGGAGAGAAACATAATACTTCCAGTTCAAGAAACTTATTTAAAACGAAATGTCTTTTATTTTGTCCAAACTGGTTTATAAATATTGTGGATTGTTCGTGAAGGTTTAATGGACTGACAAACTTCAAATTGAATTGCACAGTGCGTGTGCAGAGTTCAACGAAGGTCAGGATTCCAGTTAACTAATGCCGAGTATGGAGTGGGGAAAAGTGCAGATTAACCCTGAAATAGAAGACGAACGGGAAGGAAAGGATGTTAACCTGGGGGTCGAAGGATCGAACTCCAATGGGCATGGAAACGAAAAGGATAAGGAAGAACACATAATGAAAATCCTTGAAGGATTGCAAAGAGAGGCCAAGGCTCACCGAGATGATAGCCGAAATCTCATGAAAGTCAGAGACCGACAGGGTGCATTAAACTTAAAACTTTTGAAGAGCCTGGAAAGAATAGAGAAGAAACTCGAGAAAGGAAGAGACTCAAGTACGACAGAGAGTCGCAGAACCCATGGGAGAAGAAGTAGGTCGAGGAGTGGTAGCCGACATCTTAGTCGCTCCCAAAGGCATTATGACAGTAAGACACACAGTAGTTCAAGCCCGTCCCCTACCAGAAAACATTGGAAATTTGGAAAGGAGGAATTGAAAGGAGATATGAACAAGATTAAGCCTCCAACATTCGATGGAGAACATAAGAAGGAGGAAGATGTCGAGACATGGTTGCTTGGCATGAAGAAATACTTTCAATTGCAGAATTATTCCGCCCATGCAGAAGGAAGAATTGCAATGTACCAACTGAAAAGAAAAGCATCCATGTGGTGGGATCAGTTTGTGCAGGTGTAGCACATCAGAGAGAAAGAGGTCACTTGGAAGGAATTTAAGAGGTATTTCGAGAAGAAATACCTAACAAAAAGATACTATGACAGAAAGATGAAGGAGTTCTTCGAACTCAAGTTGGGCAGTATGACCATTGATGAGTATGAACGAAGTTTTCTGGAACTACTGAAGTATGTTTCATTCATCAAAGACGAGGTTGTTAAGATTCAGAGGTATCTGAGTGGACTGCCACCTTCCATTGGTGACAATATTTAATATGATGATCCTAAGACTATGGAAGAAACAATAAGAAGGGAGAAATGCTTATACGAACAACAAAGAGAAAAGCCTACCTTTCGGAAGGCTTGGGAGGACCAGAAGAGGTTTAAGAAATAACAGAGGCAGAAGGGAGACAAGCCTTCCTTTTTCAGAAACAGTGGTCAGGGACAGCCATCATTTAGAGAGCGGAGAAGGACTGAAGAGGGAGCACAAAGACAGAGACAGGCGCCCATTCAGTGTTGGGGTTGTCAAGGAAACCACAAGTACAGGGATTGTCCCCATAAAAATGGTAAGGCGAGAAATGTACATACTGTTCAACAAGCTGAAACAATGGAGGATATGGGCAGTAGAATGCCAAGGATCTACGCAGCCCTGGACAACAAGCAAGCAGAATTTCAATCGCACATGATTGAAGTGGAAGGTATGATTAACAACTGACCACTTGTTATTTTAATTGATTCAGGGGCTATCCATAGTTATGTAGATCCTAGAGTGGTGGAAAGTTTTCATCTAATAAGGAGCAAACATGAGAGGTCTTGGTTAGTGCAGTTGGCCACATGGACCAAGAGGAAGGTCACTGAATTGGTTAAGTCCTGTTCAATGGACATGAAAGGAATGAGCACTAAGGCTGAATTGAACATTCTGCCTTTAGGCTCATATGATTGCTTAATTGGGATGGACTGGTTGGACCAGCACCATGCCCTTCTGGATTTTCGTAACAAGAGGTTCACATGTCTAGACGAAGAGGGAAATCAGGTAACAATCCAAGGAATTCCTAGAGCCATGGCTATTAGAGAAATCTCTTCCATGCAGCTGAAGAAATGTTACCGGAAAGGCTGTCAATTATTTGCAGCCCGGGAGGAAGAAGTATTCCAAGATGTGGTCTCGAATTTGGAAAACCACAAAGTACTCAAAGAATTTAAGGACATATTTCAGGAGGTGCCTAGACTACCTCCGAAGAGGGACATCAATTTTTCTATAAATCTGATGCCTGGAGCAACCCCAGTTTCGAAGGCTCCTTATAGAATGAGTACACCAGAGTTGAAAGAGTTGCAATTGCAGCTCGAAGAGCTACTAAAGAAAGGTTACATTCATCCTAGTGTGTCACCATGGGGAGCCCCAGTCCTATTCGTGAAGAATAAAGATGGGACGTTGAGGCTGTGCATTGACTTTTGATAGTTGAATAAGGTCACTATCAAGAACAAGTATCCTCTGCTGAGGATTGATGATCTTTTCGATCAGTTGAAGGATGCGAAAATATTTTCGAAAATAGATCTCAGATCTGGATATCACCAAGTGATAATAAAGGATGAGGACATCAACAAGACCGCCTTCAGAACAAGGTACGATCATTATGCGTTTACAGTGGTGCCGTTTGGATTGTCCAACGCGCCTGTTGTTTTCATGTGTTTAATGAATGGAGTGTTCAGAAATTATCTGGACAAGTTTGTCATAGTCTTCTTGGATGATATCTTG
This sequence comes from Picea engelmannii, assembly GCA_009831015.1. NCBI lineage: Eukaryota > Viridiplantae > Streptophyta > Pinopsida > Pinales > Pinaceae > Picea > Picea engelmannii. Next base: position 19,601 of record ML798596.1, on the reverse strand, counting down.
GTGTATTCCAAGACAAAGGAAGAACATGAACAACACCTGAGAATGGTGCTACAGGTGTTGAGAGAACACCAGCTGTACGCAAAACTAAGCAAGTGCTCCTTTTACCAAAGGCAGATCCATTACTTGGGGCATATAATATCTGAAGAAGGGATCACTGTGGATCCTGAAAAGGTACAGGCCATTCGGGAATGGCCAGTGCCAAGGAATGTGACAGAAGTTAGATCTTTTATGGGTCTGGCAGGCTACTATAGGAGGTTTATAGTCAGATTCTCAAGAATAGCTCATTCTATCACTTCCTTGCAGAGGAAGGGGAAGAAGTTCCAGTGGACTGAAGAATGTGAGAGAAACTTCCAGCGATTGAAGCAGCTGCTAACCAGTGCTCCAATCCTGAAGATTGAAGATCCATACAAGGATTATGTAGTGTGCACAGATGTGTGTAAGGAGGGGTTGGGAGGAGTTCTCAGCCAAGAGGGATTTTTAATTTGTTATGAGTCTCGAAAGTTGAAGGAACATGAGAAGAATTATGCCACTCATGATTTGGAGCTGGCAGCAATCATCCAGGCCCTGAGGAAATGGAGACATTACCTCATGGGAAAGAAATTCAAATTAAGAACAGACCACAACAGTCTGAAATATTTATTTGAGCAGCCAACCTTAAATGCCAGGCAAATTAGATGGCTGGAATTTCTATGTGAATATGACTTTGATATCAAGCATATCAAAGGGAAAGAAAATAAGGTGGATGATGCACTCAGCAGAAAGGTGCACGAATTACATGCTACAACCATTAGCATGTACAGAACTGAGATTAAAGACAAAATTCTTGAAGCTGCAAATGCTGATTTGCAATATAAAAGACTTGTAGTAAAGCTACAACAGCATGAGAAACCACAAACCAAGGAAAGTTACACCTTGGGAACTAATGGTTTACTTCTACATAAGAACATAGTATATGTACCCAATGTCCGAGAATTGAAGCTAGCAATTCTAAAAGAGATGCATAACGTGACTTATGCTGGACATCCTGGATATCAAAAGACTGTGGCAGCAGTCAAAAGTCATTATTTTTGGTCGGGGTTGAAGAAAGAAATTGTTGAATACATCGCCAGATGTATGGAGTGCCAAAAGGTTAAGTCAGAGCATAAACACCCAACAGGGTTGTTGCATCCCTTACCTATTCTTGAGTGGAAATGGGATGTGGTAACCATGGATTTTATCACAGGATTGCCCAGAACAAGCAAGCAACATGATTCAATCATGGTGGTGGTGGACAAGCTTACTAAAGCTGCCCATTTTATTCCACTGAAAACCACCCACAGAGTAGCAGATGTTGTTGATATCTTTTTAAAAGAGGTTGCACGCTTGCATGGAATTCCTAAGACGATTGTGTCTGATAGGGACCCGAAATTCACTTCGAATTTATGGAAAGGATTGTTCAAGGGATTCAAAATGAATTTGAACTTTAGTACATCGTATCATCCTGAGTCTGATGGACAGACAGAGAGAGTAAACAGAGTAATAGAGGACATGCTGAGAATGTATGTGATGGATAAACCATCAAGGTGGGAAGACTACCTGCATTTGGTAGAATTCGCCTACAATAATGGGTATCATGCGTCATTAAAGATGAGCCCATTCGAAGCGCTTTATGAAAGAAAGTGAAACACTCCAGTGAGCTAGGATAATCCAGCTGACAGAGTAGTAGTTGGACCTGAACTACTCAAAGAGATGGAATATCAAATGATAAAAATCAAACAGAATCTGAAAGCTGCCCAGGACAGGCAGAAAAGTTACGATGATAGTAACAAAACCCATAGATAATTCAAAGTGGGTGACCATGTTTTCCTGGAAGTGAAAACTAACAGGAGTTCCCTGAAGCTGGGAAGTTGCGCCAAGTTGGCAGCAAGATTTTGTGGGCCATTTGAGATCCTGGAAAGGATTGGGCCAGTTGCATACATGCTTGCATTACCTGTATCTATGAATGTACATAATGTGTTTCATGTTTCACTGCTTAAGAAATATGTACCTGATGCTAATCATGTTATCAATTGGACTGTGATTCAGGTGGAACCAGAAGGTGTCCTGCAAGTGCATCCTGTGCGCATATTGGACAGGAAAAGAAAACAGCTCCGGAATCAAGCTATAGGGCTTGTAAAGGTCCAGTGGACCTGGTACGGTCCTGAAGACGCGACATAGGAGCATGAAGAAGTAATGCGGGCAAAGTACCCGCATCTTTTTGAAAATTTTGAAAGACTTGCAGAGACAGTGTAAGTTGCACTGAGGACAGTACAAAAATAAGGGGAGGGGGATTGTAGTGTCCCCAAGGCTGAGCCCCGTTGCAAATCATGATATATGAAATGAATTGTAAACATGTTCTATAGGCTGGTGAGCCAAGTTTTGTATAACTGCTAGGCTTATGTGTTTGTTAGGCCAGGGAGCCTAAGTGTTGAAGGCCAAGAGCCTGCTGATGTAATTGTATGTATGCAGATTGATTAATAAAATATAAACACCGCCAGGTGCAGAACGACCACGATGAATGAGTGAAGGGGGACTGAGCGTCCACAGAGTGGGCAAGGGATTAGGGGCTGGAAGGTGGGAAAAAGGGGCTAAGTGTTGAGCCTAGGGGCTAAGCCTGGGTATAATATTTTAATATTATTTCCCAAAAGACATGTGTATTTTTATTTTATCCTAAGTTCCTGGCAGGGGAAACGTGCAAAAGGGATGCATGCTATGGGAACACATGCATTTCCCAGGGTGGAAAGTGTCAACCCTGGTGCATGCAAATATAAGAGCCAAGATGAACCGTGTGAGGGGGATCTTCTCCATTCTACCCGACCGTCTAAGCCTGAACCAGTCCGACCTCTGCAAGATTACCCTCGTACCATTCTGAAACATAAACCGTGATATGATCCCGTGATTGGGGAAGCTCGTGTTCATTTTTCCCAATTGGTTGTTGCGGCCACGCAGTGCTGGAATGCGCGTAGCATACTGACCAGAGTAAGCTTGTGTTGAGCCTGTGTATGGCCTCTCTTCTGGTGAGGGAGGTGACTGTGGTTGGAAGAAGCAAGTTGTCGGGCCTGTGAGAAACTCTTTCCAGGTGAAGAGTTAGCTGGGAAGCGGTTTCTTCCAGAGAGTATCCAGCACCAGCTTCAGACTCTGAGACTTCTTGATCTGGCCTGTTGTCAAGACCCAGAGAGGAGGTTAGCACCGATGGACTATGCATGTGAAGGTGTATACTCCCGGGCGGAACAGGCATGTGGGGAATGAGAGTTTGGTAGTAGTGGGCGTAAGATGGCATCTTTGGGAAGAATCTTTCCAGATATTTCTGTGTTGTTTTCCCTGTAACCTCAGCCTAGCCTAGGATTCCTTGCCTTGGGGTGGAGCTCAGTCCCATCTCGGGAGTGACCCACTGTTGAGATGATGAACAGTGTGATCTAAGGCTGGGAGGTTCGTGGAAGGCCTGCATTTGGTTGGTGGATTTCACCATTGTTACAAGATAAGTGTCTAACTATGTTCTTATCACATTTTGGCATGACTGTGCTGTACATATATTATGTATCATGTTTTTCCGCTGTGTATATGAATTGATATGAAAAGCTAATTGCTTGTTGATTATGGTAGTAGTTCATATGAATACTTTGTGTTGAATGTGTTTAATTGTTAAATGCATGTGGAGTATATATACTGGTCTATATGTGTTATGTAAATCCAACATAAGTGTATACAGATTGTTACATAGTGCGTTATAAGCTCTGGGTAAGCAAAAGGTACACTACAACTTGGCCTTTTGCAATATGTTGAAGGGTGAAGATACCTTTTGATCTAAGATCATGAATGAGCAATATAGGAAATATGTGGTTGTTTTCACTTCCAATCTTAGGATCAAGGTCAATCGGGACCTTTTCCCCCTTTCCAACCTTTCATATTAACCACTTCCCAATGATTGGGAAAGATTCGATTGTGGCTTTCCAAATGATGGAGGAGCACTGAATTTTTTTGTTTGGGGATTGGATCCAATCTTCAATGGATATGGGACATATATATTTATCTTTTATAGTTTGTGCCCAAAGGCCTTATCCCTGGATGATCCTCCAAACATTCTTAGTTGTGAGTTCTTTGGTGAAAAGAAACATGTTTTTTAGAACCCATCCCCCTTGACCTTTTCGAATGTCTAGTTTTCTCCAAGAGACTAGATCCAATACCTTATTCTCCCAATCTCATATCCAAATAAAATGGTAATATAGTTGTCTAATTATTTCAAGGATCCATTTCAAAATCCAAGCAAGTGACATTCAATATACTAGGATGGCATGTAGAACTAATTTGACTAGAACTAATTGACCACCACATGAGAGCCATCTATTGCACCAAGTGTTCATTTTTTTTCAATATTGTCGAGAAGCCATTTCTAGTCCTCCTTGAGGTACAATTTTGACTTGAGGTGGAACCTGTTGGCAGCCAACCCAATTTTTTTGATTGCTCTCAAAAGCTTCCTACACCCCTTGTCGTATTACGACAAACCATTGTCGCATTGTGCTAATGGACATTCATCTTATTTTTGCGACAATTCCAATTCAATTTCGTTTTTA
>ML798596.1:0-14912 GCA_009831015.1 Picea engelmannii | reverse complement strand
CCACCATTCTAGCAAGTTCATTCACTTTGTATTTTTATCATTTATGTACATTTATTTCATTAATAAAACTTGTGCATTAATGTATCTCTGTGTTTCTGGAAATATATCTATGTATTTACTTATCATATTTCCACCTTCATTTCATTCTCAAAATAATATGGATTAGTACCTGATGTACAATAACAATATAAATAACTTGGAAGACAAGAGGCTTTCTAACATTTCTTCAATCTCCATTAAAAACCACTTGCAACTCAAGCAGAGTTGACATACAGATGCCAAGTCTTAGATAAATCATTTGGATATAAATGAAGAGGTCACTCTGCAGAATAATGATAACATTAAAAGTATTATTACATCTAAATTTAAGGAGAAATTGTGGTGCAATAAAGAATTAGAGGATAAAATGAAATTAAGATACTATAAGGAGGTGATCAACCATAATCTAGAATCTTAAAACTATCTCTATGTTTTGACTAGCGTAAAGAAGAAAATAAACATTGATAAAATAAGAACAAACTCTCATGAGATACATAGTGAAATAGTTGGGCATTTTACAATTCCTAAAACATTGTGCATCGAAATAATTTGTCATCTTTGTGACACTAAGAGGGTTGAAGATGAAAAATAGTTTCTCTTCAAATGTCCTATGTACACCCACATTAGATCACAATTTCAAAATATTTGTTACAATCCTGACCTTCCTAACCTTTTCACTCATGAAAACTATGGTGATTTATGAACGCTTCTCTTAAATCTTTTTGAGTACATAAATAAAATTCTAAAGAAAACCAAGTAGTTTCTTTACCTTTCTTAAGGTATTATAGACCAAATTAAGTCTCAATGCATGTTAACCACCACCATCATTATCATATATAAATTTTCAACCTATAGTAATATTTATTTATAAAATCCATAACAATCACATTAATTTCCAAAGATCCCTTAAGCTTGCCACCAAAAGTTTCAAAGGGGTGTACCTTTCTTCATACTAAAAGTTACATACACTAGTTTAAAAGTAGGTTGATCATGACATCCCTTAGGTATTACTTTTTAATAAATTTACTTTGAGGATTTATAAATTTTTCTAAATTTGTTTAGTGTTTTTTAACTTTGAGATTAATATTTAATATATTAATCACAATTTTTTTTATATAAAATGAAAATTAAGGAAAGTATATTGTTGAATCAATGAACGAATCAAATGAAAATGTTTAATAACTTGGTTTGCATTGTGAGAGGGAGTGGACTATAATTAGGGGATTTTCATAATACAGATATTATTTACAGTGTGAACTCGCCGCTATTAAGATCCTTACTTGACTAGAAGGGGGGAGTTGTTATTGATTAAAGATGATTTGTTGTTGGATGTGGATCTGCATTTTCTCTTATGGACAAGTGAATCATTGCAAGAAACTTGAAATAATTTTCCCAATACCTCATTGGTTTTTGGAAACCTAAATTTGTAACATCCATGAAGGAGGCTACATATTTCTCTCCCATATGATAGATCTCCAAGAAACTCAAAACCATCTAGAGGCATTAGATGCAAAGTTGCATGACAAAGAATTTGGAAGTTTTAGTGAAGGGATGCCTAAGGTATGGGTGACAATATTTTGAGGTATGAGATGCCTGAGGTACGATTGATTGTAGTATTTATGTGATAATTTATAACTAGCTAGAGAATGGATTCAAACGAGTTACCTAAGATCATCTTCTAGGGAAAATCTAAAAATGTTGTTTTAGAAATATCCATTGTATAAATGTCCTAGGGAAGTTGTCTAGGGTTTTTGATTGAAATTCAATATCTTAGTTGGCTGACTTTGAGCATCTAATCCTTTTCTAGCTCTTAATTACCCAGTTTAAGTGAAATTTGGAGCACTGTGTGGCTTCTCTACAAATCAAATCTATTTTAACTGGTGTGCAACATAAAACAACATAGAGGAGCTTGGTAAATCAAGTTTGACACCATAGTAGGGAGAAATGGGTTGTTTACCCTAGACAACATACACTATATAGTGTGTAATCTATGTGAAGCACAATGGAGGCATTGTTTAACGATTAGAGGATGAGAACTTAACTTGTTTAGGTCAATCTTTAGTTAAGGAACACTATCTTCTCAACACTAATAACATGATACTGCTCATTTTCATTGTAAAATATTGAAATATGGTGGGAGGAGCGATGGGAAATAAGGACACCTAGGGTATTCTCAGAACTCGTGGTTCTCAAACATTACCTTTCCTTACATAAAGGCTCATGCAGGATGACCTAGTGGATTATTTTGATGAATCTTTGTGGGATCAACATATATGGGCTGACCCAAGGGACATCCAACTCACTCTGGACCTTGTGACTCTCACTCTACCAACATCCAAATTGGAAGAATAAATTTCTTTCTGTATGAACCCTTTAGGAGTGACACTAGGGTTATGTTATCACCTTGGATCAACTACTCGTACACAAGAATTAGAGGTGATTATCACCTTAGATCCCTTTGGAATTCAATTCTCACACAAGGAACCTTTATACTAGGCTGCAGTAGGACAACTGTCGAATGAGGGTAATCAAGTTAGTCTCACAGAGCATGCGGGGATTTTAATCCCATCACAAAGGAAAGATCCCATCAGAGTAGCCACCGAAGGTGAAATCCATCTCTATTTGATGGTAGGAGGATTTGGTTTAATGGAATTTGAAGGAAACATTCAAGGCTTGTAGGGGTATATATTCATCGGGGAAATCCTCATGGATGAACTAATGAGTGCTCTCTCTCTCTCCCTAATACTAGATATTCTATAATTTTGGAGGAACAAGGAACCCCCACAAAAGAAGGAAGTAAATTAAACATAAATATGAGGTTATCACCGTACTCCTATGGGACAACATGGATTTAAAAGAAATAATGGAGTTTGAAAATCTTTGTTGGTTGGAAGATTTCTTAGTCGAGGGATGGGAGTGGCTTCTCTCAAAAAATGTACCAAGGAGAATTTTGATGTTGTATTGGGATACATTCTAAGAAGTATCATTATTGTTAAATGATGGCTAGCCTGGTCCTTTTCAGCTACTGAAGATGCCTACAAAATCTTGAAAAATTGCTAGAAATGGGGCTCTTAGGCCCTCTTTCTTAAAAAGTGGCATCTTGAATTCGACACGTTATCAACATATATATAATTCACCCCTATATATATATTAGAATTTCAGGCCTCCCTCAAATTCTTTGGTATGAGGATGTTTCACGAAAATTGGTAATTCCTTGGGCCTATACTATGAGGTGAACAATTCTTTTTGAGACACAGGCTATATGGGGATGAAGATAATTCTTATGGGCCTTGACCTAACCAAAGGGATGAAATATTCTATTATTATCAAGAAACATTATTATTTTTTTCATCGGGCTCTCAACTATGAAGGACTTACCTTCAAGTGTGGAAGGTGAATTGAATATGGATGCCTGGTCACGGATTGTGTGCTTTGTTACTCTAGAAAGGCATGGGTGTTAAATCCATCACCTATTATATTCTGAGAGAATACACCCATGACACAAGAAAAATTCCCTACCACCTCTTTACAAGTCACCCAAAAGAAATATCCTCTAGCTTTATCCCACAAAACACAAAATATTGGGCTTGATCAATAGGACTCTCCCAAGAAATAATCACCTGAAATGTAAAAAGAAAGCTCATCTAAACTAGGTAAGAATTCCTCTCGCTGCCACTCTCCTTTTTATTCCTATGGTCATTTACATTTTGGATCTTGGTAAGTAGATTTAGAACAAGGGCCCAAAAATATCCAAGGGGAATTTCTCTCCAATCTTTCAGGATTTTCAAATCACCAAATTTCCTTTCTCATGCCCTTGGAAGGATTAATAGGATCCATGTTTTCAAACTTAAAACATCCTGAAACTAATCCTTCTCTTTCAACTGACCTCTCTAGGAAAGATACTAATGAATGCTCTCCTTCCTATAAGATCTCAAAGTATAATATTAGACCTCATAATAATGGAAATGGAACTCTTGACGGAAGCATTGTGGATAGCCTAAGATACCTAGAAGAGAAAAATCCTAAGGCCAGGAAAATAGCACGAAAATATTACCTCTCCATATCCTAGAAGCAAGGTAACTCAAAACTGAAGAGTGGAAGACAACAATCTTTAATCAAGACCCTTAGAGAATCTTCCCCCAAGGAAGTTCCAAAATGATTTTCTTAACCTAAAATTGTAGAGGGCTAGCCAATCCCTCTAAGAAATTGGCCCTCAAGAGATTAATAGACATGTATATCCCCTCTGTCCTTTTTCTGCAAGAGTTTATGATAAAAGGGGCCAAAATTGTATAAGACCTCTCAAAACTTCTAAAAGGGTGGGACTTCAGTTTTGTGGATGCCTTAGGTTATTTGGGAGGGCTAGTCATAGGCTGGAAGACTAATGTTCTTACCCTCTTTAATTCATGGGATTTTGATTCAGGGTTGGGGGATTTTGAAGCAACTGTGCTTCGAGCAGTTGCTTCCCTTTGGTCCCTTACATCCTGCAGGGTGTTAGGTACAATGTGGAGCTCTAAATCTGTTATTCGTTGTTGTAGCTGCTGGACATCTTCTACGAGCTTCTCTACTTGATGTGTGACTCAGTCTTCATCCTGTAGCTCTAAGCCTATCATAGAGAACAAGAATTTATTTACTGCTTCTTTTACTTCGAGCTGCTCTGCGAGAAACTGTTATTTCTCTTGCTACATCTGTGCTTTCTCTGCTTCAAACTTAGCCCGGAGAGAAACCTTCCCCTATTCTGCAATTCTGCATTGTTCTACAATGTCTCATTGTACTTGATTCAAGGTATAGGTATATTGTTCTTCTTCTTCTTGTGCTCGATGAAGACGAGCTTCGATCGCATAAGCTAATCAGTAGAGTTGGGTTGGCTCATCCCCCAACTCTGGTTCTCTTGATGACAGGGGCGCAGTGGAAATTGCGCGGCTGGACTGAAGGGCCTGTTGTACCCCTCGAAACTCGACCTTAAGTCTGTCACACATTTCCTCCTGCTTAGCTTCTTGTTTCTCCACGATTTCCAACGAAGTGTCGTTGAGGTTTTCTATGATGAAGTCAAAGTCATTAGTAGTAAGCACAGTCTTCATCTTGGTCACGGTAGCTCTCGATTTCTTCTGGGAAGAAGGTTTCAAGGGAGAAACCTTCCTCTTCTTCAAGGGATCACTCTCATCTCTCGATGGTGTTACTTCTCCTTGCTTCTATTCAGCTCATGTACCATTTATGTCTTCTACTTTGTCATCAACCCCTTGGTTAGGTGATACTGAAGCAATCTTTCCTGAGGCACTGCTTAATTATTTTACTTCTTCGGTCTTCTTCGTTTTACTAGGTTCGGGTGTATCATGCACAATTTTTGGGCTGTTAGGGTCGGACATCTCTACAGGGTCTGCTAGAATAAGGAGGTATGTCGACCAGTCCTTAATGATCTCCTCAAGATCCTCTTATGTGAGCTTGTAGTCTCGGCAACAAAACCATTTGTTGGCACAGGGGAAGACCCAGGGTTCAACGCTACAACAACACACCAACAAAACCCTAACTATGGGCCCTTTAGGAAACACCTGCGAAGCAGATGAAGTCTCACCCGAGGTAGAGGCAAGGGTGGTTGCAGGACTCTAGTGTCTGCAACCATATCTGGGACATAGATCTATGATTCTAATCACTTAACATAGCACTCAATAGTTATATTTATCAATATTATGTTCTTAGTTACAACGTAGTTAAACCCTAATTACATCACAACACAATATTCAACCAGATCTAGCATCTAACAACACTTAGCATGACGAAACATATCAGATCTTAATAGATTTAGCACTAATCACATGTATATCAGTCAGATCTAACATCCATCCATATTATTAATCACTAAGCATCGACAGATCATTCATCTATATTAAATCACTAAGCACATTAACATATAAGCACATCAACACATTTCACAAAGCAGAGAAACACAACATGTACGTGGTTCACCCCCACCCTGGGGCTACATCCACCAACTCTTCTCTTATTTATTATATTATTCAATAGGTTACATGCACAAAGCCTAAAAACCCATACTCTGTAGAGGACATGAGATCTGTGCAACTCGCTAGATCCTCCTTCCCTGAGTAGATCTAAGCACACAACCTTCCACAGTCTCTTACACTAACTTTCACTTAGTTCTGAAAGTCTGACACAGTATGCACCAAAGCACTTACAACTCTTGATCACACAGGTCCAAATTTAGCACTCAGCCATTCGTTGTTTTCACTACATCGCCTTAGCATCTATTTATACATACAAAATAGGCCTAAGCATGGGTGAACCCATGGGTCAACATTCCCATACCCGTTAAACTATCCCAAATCCCAAAAAGGGCCCTAAAAGGGGATAAGATCCCATGATCTCCGCTTTGTCTTGTGCTCTGCCTTCGACAGCCTGTCGAAGTTCCAAAATTAGGTCAAACATGACCAAGAATCCTCAAAACTTCGTCAAGGGCCAACAAGGGAAATCCTCCTATCCCATTCAGACTAAACCATAAATGGATCAAAGATAAATACTTCATTAAAATGATGAAAAATGTCTGGGTTCCCTTCAATAATTCTCTAATAAAATATGTATCCATTCAATTTCCCTCAAATTTGAAGAAGGCCAAGTCCATGGTGATCTAGTGGTCAAAGGAAAAAACATGAAAAGGATGATAAACTCCTTCAATAATTAGAAGAAGCATTAAACAATAGACTCTCTATGGATGGATTTGGATTCTTAATGAATGCATAGAAGGATGAGCTCCATCAATTGGAAACAAAAAGAAGGAAATTACTTTTGGATAAAGAAAATGAATGGAGACTTAAAACTAGGGTGACATGGATTGAGGTAGGCGATAACAATACAAAATTCTTCCATTGTTTTGTAAATTGTTGAAAAAATATCAATTTAGTCTGGAAAATAGATAGAGGGGGTGGCTCATAAGCTGAAAATTTCACCAACACTGCTTTGGAATGGGTCAACCATTTTCAAACCCTCTTTAAAGAGAACAACCCATTATTGATGCCATCCTTCGACTCTCTAGTTTCTTCCCTAGATTATTAGACCCATAAGACAATCAATACCTTGTGGTAGAGGTGGGAAAAGAATAAATGCCCGAAACCTTGCATAGTTTTCATAAAGACAAGAGCCCAGGAATAGGTGGGCTACTCATAGAATTATTCCTCAATTTCTACCACTTCATAAAAGAGTATCTACACAAGGTTGTGGAATCCTTTCGGGTCCTTGGTAAGGTCCTAACTAGTTTCAACACTACTTTCATCGCACTCACCTCGGAGATAGGCAACCCAACCATATTTGAGAACTTCCACCAAATATCTCTTTGTAATAGCATTTACAAGATCATATCTAAAATAATCTCTTGTAGACTGAAATAAACACTCTCAAAGAAAATCTCTCTAGATTAGTTTGGGTTTCTTGAAGGATACCAAATTCACAAGGAAGTTGGGGTTTCTCAAGAAGGACTACACTCTGTAAAAACTAAAAAACTCAAGGTGATGATTTCTAAATTCAACCTCTCCAAGGATTTTGATCGAGTTAGTTGGCTCTTCCTACATCTCATCCTCATTCATTTGGGCTTCAATTTACACTTTGTGGCTTGGGTTATGCATTGCAACAGTTCGATGAATTTTGTAGTGTTAATCAATGGGTTAGTGTTGGCCCTCAACCAATTTTTGAGGAAACCTTGGTCAGGTTTTACCCCTTTTTGGACTTCGACAGGCTGGTCGAAGATGGAGCACTGAGGTGGAGCTGAGATTGCGGATCTCACCGATTTTGTGGGCTATGTGGACCCAGCAAGGGGTTCCTTAGGGTTTTTGTAATGGGTTGTGGGATGTTGGCCCATGGGTTTACCCATGATTAGGCCTTATTGTAAGGGATTGTAAAAGTATAAATAAGTAAGAATGTATTGTAGAAGAGTAGTGGATAGTGGTAGTAGCTAAGTGCAAGCAATTATGAGTTGCTTTGTGCAACATAATGTGTATGTAAGGCTCTATGCTCAATAGAGAAGTTGGCTATGTGCCTTGACCTAGTTTTGGGAAGGAGGATCTGGTGCTCAGTGCACAGATCTCCTGTCTTGTGCGAAGCCCAGCTTTGTGGCTTATTGCATAGGAGAAACTAAATGTAAGAGATTGAAGAATAATAAATAAGACAAAGCAGTTGGTGGACATAGCCCCACACTAGGGTAAACCACGCATATCTTGTGTCTTTGGTTTGCTTTGTGTTGTGTTGTTTATGTTATGATCCTGCTTAGTGCTTGATGATTATGTATGATAGATAGATCTGTTGATGCTTAGTGCTTTACTTGTGTTAAAAATGAATGAATGCTAGATCTAACTTAATGCTATGTGCTAATTGGTGGAAATTCTTAATCTTTATTGTTACCACGCCGATCTCTATTAGGGTATGTTTTGCGATGTTATTAAAGCTAATGAATTGATGCATATCATATTCTAAGTGTTAATAGAGTATTATACGAAGTTTTATTATCACATATCTCTGTCTCAGCTTGGTTACAGACACCTGTGTCCTATAACCCCCCCTGCTTCTACCTTGGGTGAGGCTTCGCCTACTCTACAGGTGTTACCGAAATGGCTGGTAGTTAGGGTTTTGTTGGTTTTCTGTTGAAGTATTGAACCTTGGGTCTTTCCCTGTGCCAACAAATGGTTCTGTTGCCGGTACCTGAAACTATGATTGCTGTGAACTGAAGTAAAGAAAAGAGAATCTATGTGCATAGATCTGCTGCTAAAGTGCGTAGTACTCTACTTGACTTGTGAAGCTCTATGCTAAGGAATAAATCTGATCTGAAGAAAAGAGGTAAGATCTTAAAAGAGGTAAAGCTTTGTGCTTTGATAAGAGTAACATAAGTGAAATTTTTTGTTTCAAAGGCATGAATTTAGGTATGTTTAATAGATTTTGTTCTAGTCTGAAGGCTAGGGAACAGTTGGAAGAAAGAGTTGATCTAAGTAAAGCTAATAGAAATGAAGAAAGATATGTTATACCTATGCATAGAAATAATTTTTGGACTAATAAGTGGATGCAGGAACCTAGAAAGAATTGTTGCAGATTGCAGATCCAACACTGTGATCCTAGTGCACAGTATAGGAGAGGTTGGGGAACATACAAGAGAAAGAGAGGATTGATACTATGTTATAATTGCAGAAGACCAAGACATATTGCTAACGAATGCCCTGGTACGGGTCCTATTTGTATTTGTTGTAAAATTATTGGTCATGAAGTTGAGGATTGTCCAAGAATGATTGCTAAAGTTGAACGAATGAATATGGTACAAGAAAACTATCAAGAAACTAAGGGTATGTTAGAGAATCAGAAAGAGAAAGGATCAGAGGAAGTTCAAACTACATTAGTACAGTTGAAAGAAACAATGAATGATCACAAAGATGTCAGTTTACCAGAGATCTTGAAAATAAAACAATACATAAGTGCAAGAATACGAGACTTCGACATAGAATGTGTCTTGGATGAAGAAACACAAGTAAATATTATGAAAAAAGACACTTGGTAAACTTTGCAAAAGCCTACTGTGGTACCTTCACTGTGAAGGATAGACTTGTTTAAGGTAAAGATGATAACCTTATGTGGAAGAGTTACTAATGTACCTATTATTATTCATGGAACATCGACTGAAGAGGAAGTTGAAGTCATTAAGTTTATTGGGGACAACACCCCTTTCCCACTTTTACTAGGTAATACTTGAATTAATAAAGATCAGATCAGAAGGAAAGCAAAGGAAGAAGCTACATAAAAGAAAAAGCAAGAACTAAGGGATTTCATGACTAGAAAAATAGACCGAGTAATAGAAGAACGAGAAGATAAGTCGAAGAAAAATAAGGCAAGAGAATTATTTGTCGAGGTTGAAAGAATGCAAGAAGGTTTGAAGGACCTATCCATGCAATAAAGAAGAATACCCACCCTGGAATTAATAAGAGAAGGTATATTAAATTCGAACCCTTTGAGAGCACATCAGCAGTGCGGAGTCACTATGCTAGGTGAAGATAAGAATAAGAATGGAAAGAGGAATCCAGAAACAGTTAGAGAAACTCAGATCACAGGAAAGAAGGCAAGGAAGCTCAATAAAAAGAAAGATAAGATGGAAAATCTACAGGAATTTAAAGAGACCAGATGAAAGACTTCACAGACTAGAACCTTGCAGGAGGCAGGTTCGTAGGATTTGAACCTCGATGGAACAATAGGACCATGCAGAATGGGACTTCGCCCTGGCAAATCTATATGAATTTTGGAGGCACCCCGCTCATTAGAATGACGCTCCGAAACGTCTAGAAAACATATTTATGGGCAGATGGACCACTTTTGGGACGTTGAGAACACGCCATAATGGACAAATTCACATTGATGAAAGAATTCATGCCCGTTGGAAGAATCTGTTATGGTGCCTCGCTTATTTAACCCGTCGGACGTTACGCCCGGACCACTTTTTTCCACCCATGATTACCTGAGACAAGAAGAGAATTGATTATGTGTTGAGCAGTGTTATCAGAAGCTAGACCTCACCATCTATTTTTCTACCCCGCCTATCCGTTCGCCTACCCCAACCTATCTATTTAAAATTGAGAATGTTGGGCGAACCTAGTGCATTAGAGAAGTATGTCGAGGAGGTCCTGAAGAAGATAATGGCCAAAAGATATTTATTTGAAGGTGTCTAGGCATCGTCGACCAGGGGATTGTAGGCTTACCCTTCGATTGGACGTCATTCTTGTCGTGTTAACCCCGCAACTGAGCAACGAAGTAAGCATCGCGACAATCTAGCTAATGCGAAGAAGATCTCGTCGATCTTTCTAGATTATATCCCTCTTTTGGATGGCGTGGTTAACCGCGACAACATGCCATGAGATTAGGAATACACTATGTTCACCACGTACATTCCAAAGGGAATACGCGTAGTAGGGAGTCAGCTGGGACAGATCCCGTTGTTGAAGAAAAACGACTTCAACCTAGGGGATAGGAAGAATTACGCTATGCTCTCACCCTACTGATACTTGACGAAGACAACTAGGAAGAAGCCTTGCCTCATCTTCCATCCATGGATTAAGGAGCTGGCGCAGTCCACCATGCTAAACGTGATGAAGATTCCCCATTTTGGTCGTCGCTAGGAAGTTAACGCTTGCATTAAACTCCTCTTTTCATGCTATCATGGTAGATACCTGTGGCTCAACTGGAGGATTACTGTGGATCTAGCGTTGATCCACCTGATTATAGGATTAAGCATGTAGGGACCTAAACCTCAACAGTTTTATCTAGGGAAGGCCTTAGACCGCTCCCTGACACAACGCATCAAGGAATCTTACGGCGAAGTTGAAAAAGGAAAGCAAGGATACAATCTAGCCTCTATCTAGGATGGCGCAGTGCGCCTCGCTTGCCAACTCATAGCTGGCAAGATCATAAGAAAGAATCGCCCCACACAGGTCACTGGGTTCATGATGGACCTCGCAAGAAAATGTGTGGAGGGAATGCAGATGAATTGGGCGAGTTACCTCATCAATGAACTCGAGAAATATTGTCGTGAAGCTCAATATTTGGGATACAAATTCCACTTTAGATGGTTGATCATGTTGATTTCATTTTTCGCTTGGAAAATGCCTGAAGGAGCCACCTTTCTGGAGATCGAACCCTTAGAGTCGTTGGCCACTAGGTTCTCTAAGAAGTGGCAGTCCAATACTTTTTTCCATGCATATTATCAGTAACTAAAGGTTTCCATTGAATCATTTATATGCATGACACCGTGCACCCTGCACCAGTACAGACCGATAGCCAAGTTCCACACATATATGCATTTCATCTATATCACTGCGCACAGAGATGAGAGAAAGGAACATTTACATTCGTACTATAAAATAACAAATGAAGACATGGAGAAGATAAAAAAGGAATGGCTGGAGGAGTTCCTTGTACCTGTTGCTGATGTAGAGCTCTCTGACACCGAAACCATAGGAGCCCCATGGTCACCTGCTTCGAGCATGTCAGACAGTCCAGTGGGACAAAGAGGAGGAAGAAAAAGGAAGAAGTCCAGAATGTAGAGACTGATGAGGAGGACAATGCCTCTGAAGAAAATGGATCTGGCTCGCTAAGAGGAGGAGACGAAGAAAATGGACAAGGAGGAGGGGATGAAGGAGAA
Organism: Picea engelmannii; assembly: GCA_009831015.1. Taxonomy (NCBI): domain Eukaryota; kingdom Viridiplantae; phylum Streptophyta; class Pinopsida; order Pinales; family Pinaceae; genus Picea; species Picea engelmannii. The sequence goes on along the minus strand of ML798596.1, from coordinate 2,704 downwards.
AATCAAGGAGAAGGAAAAGCTACACCGCTGAAAGATCCCCCTACTGAAACAATAACACTGCAGAAGAGGAAGGTTTCTCCACAGAAACCTTCAGCATGAAAGAATACGCACACTAGTAAGCCCCAGCTAGAGGCCACACTCATGGAAGACGACATCAGTTTGGTCCGCAAAGCCATGGAGGATGCTTTTGAGGACATATTGCAGAGATATGGAGTGAAGCAGGACAAACTATATGGCAGGATTGAAAAAGAATTGAATGAATTACAACAATCTATTCGTTCGATCTGCACAGTACCTACTGCATCACAGATTGCAGAATTGGGGGATGAGCCAGCCCAATTGAGAAGAATTGCAGATGCGACAAAGGCTCGACTTCAGAAAGTCCAAGAAGATAAGGAGAAGGCTACATAAGCCTTGAAACAAGAGAAAGAGGAAGTCTTAGAGCAATTATGAGTAGCGTGGTACTGTGTAACCACCTATGAAAATGAGAAAGAAGAGTTTTAGGCGATGATCCAGGAGGAAATCCCAGCTACAGAGAGAAAAGGAGCAGTTGATTGCAGAACGGGCTACGGTCAAAGAAGCAGTGAATAAAGCATGTCGCTCTGTGCCAGGCTTGGCACAAGAGGAATATGAGTCAGTTGAGGTTCAAGTGGTGAAGCTCGTTGAGGCCATCCAACAACTTCAAGCAAGGATAACAGAGTTGGAGATCCAAGTAGTACCAAGCACCCCGCAGGAGGTGCCTGACCAGAGGGAGGAAGCTGCTAAGAATGCAGTAGAAAGGATCAAATCGCTTGCCTCAAAATGTAAACAACTGAGTGAAATAATCACACAGACATATGAACGCCTCGCATAAGATTCAGAGCTAAGGAAACTGGAAATGCAATTACAGAAGGCGCAACAACAAGCATTATCCATGTAGGCGCAGATGAAGCTACTCACTGCAGTTGAAAGAATGAAGAGATCTCAAGAATAGCACGCAGTGCAATAATAGATTATTGCCATCCAAGGCAGGGTAATGAAAGTTGCACATAAGCTACAACCTGTGCAGGATGAAGCTTGCAAGGTATTCGAATAAGTTGAGGAACAAGGCTCATAACTGGACCAAGTGGTTGCAGTAGTGGAACAATGCCTAGAAGGGTCTGTTATAGCGCAAACGATACAGGAGCTCACTGAGAAAGAGGCTCAGGTGAAGCAACAAGTCGAAGAAGCTCGATTGAATCTCAAGGCCTTCGAAGAAACATTTCCCAGACCTGAGTGACTCGGGATGAGTCACAGGTGAGTGTTGGGGCTTGTTGGCCCTCAACCAAATTTTGAGGAAACCTTGGTTATGTTTGACCACCTTTTGGACTTCGATAGGCTGGTCGAAGATGGAGTTCCTAGGCGGAGCTAAGATCACAGATCTCACTGATTTTGTGGGCTATGTGGACCCAGCAAGGGGTTCCTTAGGGTTTTTGTAATGGGTTGTGGGATGTCTACCCATGGGTTTACCCATGATTAGGCCTTATTGTAAAGGATTGTAAAAGTATAAATAAGTAAGAATGTATTGTAGAAGAGTAGTGGATAGTGGTAGTAGCTAAGTGCAAGCGATTCTAAGTTTCTTTGTGCAACATAATGTGTATGTAAGGCTCTATTCTCGATAGAGAAGTTTTCTCTGTGCTCGATAGAGAAGTTTTCTCTATGCCTTGACCTAGTTTTGGGAAGGAGGATATGGTGCTCAGTGTGCAGATCTCCTGTTTGGTGTGAAGCTCGGCTCTGTGGCTTAGTGCACAGGAGCAACTAAATGTAAGAGATTGAAGATTAACAAAGAAGACGAAGCAGTTGGTGGACATAGCCCCACACTGGAGTGAACCATGTATATCTTGTGTCTTTGGTTTGCTTTGTGTTGTGTTGTTTATGTTATGATCCTACTTAGTTCTTGATGATTATGTATGATTGATAGATTTGTTGATTCTTAATGCTTTACTTGTGTTAAAAATAAATGAATGCTAGATCTAACTTAATGCTATGTGGTAAGTGGTGGAAATGATTAATCTTTGTTGTTACTGTGCTGATCTCTATTAGGGAATGTCCGATGATGTTATTAAATCTAATGAACCGATGCACATCATCTTCTAAGTGTTAATAGAGTACTATGGGAAGTGTTATTATCACAGATATGTGTCCCAGCATGGTTACAGACACCTGCATCCTGTAACTCCCCCTTTCTTCTACCTTGGGTGAGACTTCTCCTGCTCTGCAGGTGTTGCCGAAAGGGCTGGTAGTTAGGGTTTTGTTGGTGCATTGTTGAAGCGTTGAACCCTGGGTCTTCCCCTGTGCCAACAATTAGCTTCTCCTCTTTTCAAATATAAAAGAGGCATTAATCAAGGATTCCCACTCTCTCCCTTGATTTTCCTCCTAGTTGCAGAAGGGATAACCAAGGATCTCCATGTTGCACCAACAAATGACTCTTTCGAAGGTATATTATTAGTAGTTTCTATTAGGTTTCACATTTACTTTTTGTATATGACATCCTTATTTTATATGATGGCTCAAAGAACACGGTGGACAAAATGAAGCAAGTCCTAGGTATTTTTTGCATAGCCATGGGTGTGATAATGAATACTTCCAAGTCTATGGAAATTTGTTGGGGCCTCTATGAGCCTGAGAAGCTCTATATTAATAATATTTTCCCCTTCATATTCTCCCCCTTCTAGGTTGTGTTTAA
>ML798595.1:456525-471424 GCA_009831015.1 Picea engelmannii | reverse complement strand
TTTCTAGACTAAAGGGGATGTTTCTCAGAGAATATAGGGAAAGGAGGCTTGCTAGATGTTGGCAACATAACTTTGCACCAAGGGGTTTTTCCACTTCTTATCCTTTCATGGTTTTTTATATCTCCCAAAGAGGTTTGGGGAGTTAAATTTTGTTGTGTATGATCAAGGGTCGTTGGGAAATGAGCCCAACCGAAAAACCCACCTGAAAACACGAGATTATTTTATTTTTCACCAAAAATGAGGAAATCCATGGGTTGTAGTGAGGAAAGGTGTGAATGTCCATGTGTTTCACCAGGGAAACCCATGGATATGTTATTAAATCATGTTTTTAAAATGATTCTTGGGAGGAATTGTTAGGGAAAATACTTGTAATAATTGGGAAAGGGTTAGGTCGTGGCACAAAAGCATAGGTGTGGATTTTTGTGCTATAAAAAATTCCCCCTAATGTGTGAGGTCACAAGGGAAAAATGATGGCCGAAAGAGTTATGTTTCCAGTGAATGTCAAGAAAGAGTTATGTTTCCCAAGTCAGGAATACCCATGCTTAGGAGTGATAAAGCATGGCCACTAAAGAAAATACATTGTAGATCCATGGTACATATGAAATTATGAATAATTTCCATGGCCATTAACAATACATAGTGGATCCATGTGATAAATATGGAGTAACAAGCATAGCCATAAATAATAAACAGTGGATCCATGTCAAAGTGGATCATAGCCATGAAGAGATACATAAGGGAGATATGTCTCAAGATCAAGAATAGAGGATATATGGAACCAAGAGAATGAAAAAACTGATCCTCTACAAGTACCAAAATCTATGAGGTGGCACCATATGAGTTAGGAAGGAGCACAAGTGAGGTGGTGCTCATACTTCACCCGAAGTCTTCACAACGATCCATCGTGGTACAAGTATACACTATGTGAATAGATGAGCTGAAGTTGAACATAGTGAGTCATCATCTAATTATCGTTCATTGATGTATACCATTAAAAAAAGTGAGACAATGCATCGATCATGATGATGGGAGTCAAGGTACCATGGGACTATCTAACAAGTATGAATAAATGAGTTGGCGTCGAACACCTGGTAGAAACTATTGAGCAGGGGACATTGATGTATTCCCATTTTCAATGGTGAGGGAACCTGCCACTAATGACTGCAAACCCCAAGGTACCAAAAATATCTCTATATCCCTCTCCAAGAGTAGGTTGTGTCGAATATTATGGGAGGAAACTCACTGGAAGGAAGGAATTAAGTCATCCTCCATCATCCATCACGAGGGGTGGCAGAAGGCCAAAGATTTGGAAGAGATCAAACGAGGAGACTGATACTTGTGATGATGAGACTTGACTTGGGAAGCCTGACTTGCAAGGTTAAAGGCTAACTTCATAATAGTTGACACATATTGAAAACTTTCCCTTGAACATAAGCATGACACATTATATGACTCAGGAAACATGACTATAAACTGGGATACATTTGTGACACAGGAGGCATCAACAAATGCTCCATATAGTTGGAAGAATAACCACCCGGGAGAGAAAAAAATCAAAACGAGACAAATTCTCCTAAATCCATACTAAACCAAAAATGATGATATACTAACTCAAGATTGTTCTTTGTTGAAGGGAACCAAGATTGTTTCTGACAAAATATATTAGATGTTTTCTTATTCTTTTTGGTTTTTTTATTTTTTTTGTCTTTTTCATGTTATTGAAGCATGAAAAAGAATAAAAGAATTATTATTGTACAGTGGAGAAAAAGAGTTTCGCGGGAAAGAAAAATAGTTCCAAAGCGCAAGGAAAATACCTATGCTCAATGAAAGAAAAGAATGTGCAGGATAAGGACACTCATGGAAATGTCTCCTCCAGGGATAAGTTGTCGAGTCACAAATGCATAAATTGCAAGGTTGGGAACTTATAGGAATGCATAGGAAATTGGTTCAAAAAAATCATGTTGAATTCGACATTAGGCCTAAAAGCATGAGTAGTCAATATGCATATGCATATACGATACAACTTTGGGAAGTAAAATCCCCATAATGGTATTTTTCGTAAGTTTAGTCTCCAGGGATCGAAAAAGAATAAAATCATACCAAGGAGAATTCTTATGGTTACAACAGGGCCAGAGTATTCATTTTTCGTACATAGTCCAATCGGTCTGGAAAAGAGTTAAAATTATACCAAATTGATGCCTCTTCAAAACCTTTTTAACGAGTGTGACAGAGACATGATCACTCAGCTATCTTTTCAATTTTAAGGAGTCTAAAAAGAGATTAATTGTGGACTCCCTCATCCCTTTTCGTAAATTTAGTCCCTTGAGCCCGAAAAAGTATAAAACACAACTTAGGAGAACTCTTATAGACCATAGAATAGAGTATTCCTTTTTCATAAGTAGTCTTTTCCAATCTGAAAAAGGGGTAAACTTGTGTTGGACAAACATTCCTTCAGTTCCATTAACAAGTGTACAACGAAGAACGTCACTCAACAATATTTTCAATTTTAAGGAGTTGGAAAAGAGCTTAAATATGGAATTCATAATGTTTTTAAGGAGCAACATGTATGATAGGGGTCTCATGGGAAAAGGTCAAAAATGAGAGAGAGTAAGAAGAATGAAGTTCAAACGCAAACTAATGGTGGAACTAAATGGGACCCCCGATCCAAGAAACATACTTTCAGCATGAGCGCTAGAATGAAAGATGATTCTATACTAAATCTCCCATGGAAGGTAGGCTCTACCATCAGTTGAATGATGTTTTATCTAGAGAGAAAGGTTTCACCATTCATTAATGGGGTTGACCCTAAGTTTAGACAGTAATGGTAACTGAGAATGAAATAGTTTGAGTGAAATGCACCCTAACCTAAATGCTAATTACAAACACATTACCTGCCCAGAGTCTTGTACAAGACTCAACCAATCAGTGATAAAAGTATCGGAGAAAAAGTCCTCAGGCCTGCAAAAATGACGATAACGTTGGCAAAGCAGAGAGGAGGTAGGACTGAGTGATGTTGCAGTGAGGAATTTGGATAGTGTGGGATGGAACTTTGAGGCCCTCATGTGCAATGTTCCTATGGAGGCCATTGACGACCTCCCCGTGGGCATGTAATGACATGTCGTAGGAGTACCTAGGCTATGGGTATGATTGTTCTGGCACTTGGAAAATGTCATAGTTTGTTATAATAGGGTGCATCGACCTTAGGCCTAGACATACCGTGTGCTCATAGCATACCGTGTACCAAAATTTGTACTTGATGAATCTCATTTTGATATATATATTATTTATTGTGTGTTATATGCATTTTGTATTTTACTTGCAAAAGTGTATATTTACATGTGACTGTGTGTGATTTACTTTACTGATGATATACATGCCAATATACTAAATAATTATCATAAGCATAATATAACTCATTAAATCCCCTAGGAACATGCTCATAAGCAATGAACTCAAAAGAACATTCTAGAATATATACCCTAAGGAAAAATTGTAATAACATCGGATCTCGAACTCGATATACACAATTTAACTGTAAAACTAGCAATTGTGAATCCATGAACACTTGAAGGTGATAAATACCATACGACAATGCATCTCGCAAAATCACATTAACAGTTCTCTATTCAGTAACATTGTTGGTAGTTGACCCGAGATATGCACCTTCAGTGGACGCTAACTTCCTAGAAGGCGAATAAATCACCCAAGCAGTGAATGTTAAGTGTCGATTATGGAAACTGGCGCCATCACTGAAACCGAAGTAAATCAATGACTCATATGTTATATGCAACATAACAAAAGCACATCAATTACTAATGCAAAAAAAGGACCAAAACTGTAAACAAAGCTACGTACAATATAAACAATAAAATACAAGAGCGCTAATGCTCGAGCCCTCGGGCCTAAGCATAGTACTTCTTCAAGTAGATCCCATTTTTGGGCTCCGATAGCACATTTCCTTCAAAATATGAGAGCTCATAGGATCCTTTCTTTAAAATGCATCACACGATGTAAGGATCGAACCACATGGGGTTGAACTTTCCTGCCCCCAATGCATCCTTGTCTTGGTCATAGACCAACACAATATCTCCCTCTAAGAACACTCTAGGATGTGCAGACTTATCATACTAGGACTTGAATCGTTTCTTATGTGCTTCATTTTCTAAAGGTGCATCTCGATGTTGCTCATCAATATATTCAAGGTAAACTAGGTGTTATTCAAGCTAAGTCATGTCTAGAAGGAGCTCAACTACTATCTTCAATGAAGGAACTTAGAAAAAACTGCTTCCACTCCATGAAGGAGTTGTAAAAGTGAGAATCCAGTGGTAGTTTTTACTGAAGTCCGGTAATCCCACAAGGTCAGGTAAAGAATCAAGTTCTAGTTCGTTCGAGTTGAGTTAATCATTCTTCTTAGTATTTTTTTTAATGGCTTGTTGACATCTTAAACCTGACCATTATCCTAGGGATAGTAAGGAGACAAATGTTCTTGACTAAACCCCAGTTTCGATACTAACTATGACATCATGCAGTTCTTCAAGTGAATACTATGGTCAGTGACAATCTCTCTCGGAACCCAAAACCTATCTATGACCTGATTGAATATGAATAGTGCTATTGTCTCCCCATAATTAGAAAATTTTGGCATATCCTCAACCCACTTAGTAAAGTATTTTATGGCTACAATGATGTAATGATGACCCCTAGCCGAAGTTGGGTATAATGTCATAAAATCAACCCCCCACTTGGTGAAGGGGCCAATAGTGATGACGAGAAACATTGGAGCGGGATGTGCACACATTTTCTTAGTGAAAATTTGGCATGGATGACATTTATTGACCTCTTCCACACAATCTTTAAAGATCGTAGTCCAAAAGTATCATGTGCACAATTTTTTGGGGGTTGTTACCAACCCAGACAAGTGGCCACCACATGATCCACTATGGAAGTCATTCAAAACATCCTCCACTTCTTCAAGAGTTAAAAAATGGTGAAGGATTGAGTCCACCCCTCGCTGATACAAAGTGTCAGTGATAATGAGGTAGTTTTTTTCCATATGATGGATTCGTCATGGCTCATCTATCGAACAGTTTGGAGGGAACTTCAGAGTTTGGAGATATATAAGGATATCCCCATACCATGGATTGAATGAAGAGATGAGTAAAATGTTCTCATCCGGAAATGAGTCTGTCATATTGCCTTCCTTGTTCTCTACCAAAAACTCTAACATCATCTTAGCCAAGACTAAATATTTATTATATTTCACAAACACAAAGTCTAAATCGAACTCTTGAAGCACAACATTCCATTTGTTGTACTTCCCACCAATAATTCTCCTAGTCAAAAAATATTTAAATGGATTGACCATGGTGATGATGGTTGTCTTTCGTAATAGAATGTAATGTCGGAGTTGTTGGACAGCATGAAAATCTATCAGTGCCAATTTTTCTACATGTGAATATCTAAGTTCAAGACCCATGAGAGAATGACTCAAGTAATAGATGACATGGTCTTGGGGCTCATCATCCTCCTGAACTATAACCATGTCAATCAAAGACTTTGTTTCTACCAAATACAACAAGTAGTCTCGATTGTAATTAGGGGGTCTCAACAAAGAATTTGAAACCAACGCTTTCTTCAAAGCATCAAAATAACATTGTGTGGATTCCTCCCAACAGAATGGGACCCCCTTATTCAAAATGCACATAAATCCATTTATTATGTTAGCATAGTTCAGAACAAAATGCCTGAGGAAATTCACCAAAGAGCTCCTGATCCTCTATTGGAATCAACCTGTAAGATAGATACAAAACTAGGGCTACGACAAAAATAGTTATATGATCAAAATCATGTGCATGTTACAAATCATATTCAAAGTAAACATAAAGATAATTGTACAATGAAGACAAATCTGGGGGAAAAAAAACTCTTTTATTACCAGCAAATGGAAAAGGTAAGTTACAACCTTGTCCAATCTTAGGAATTGTCTTGAAGCCAACTATCTAGGTTCCTCTAGGAATATTCAATCATCAACTCAGCCAATATGAACTTCTCTCAAAGACTCGAATAGGGATAAGAAGACACCCTATAGTCATGTAAAAGGATAAAGAAGCTATGGAAAAGGAGTTTACAGATTAAAGGGGATGTTGCTCAGACAATATAGGTAAAGGAGGCTTTCTAGATGTTGACAACATAACTTTGCAACAAAGTACTTATCCACTTATTATCCCTCCATGGTTCTTTTCTATCTCCCAAAGAGGTTTGGGGAGTTTAATTTCATTGTGTACAGGAAAGGGTCATTGGGAAATGAGCCCAACCAAAAAACCTTCCTGAAAACACAAGATTATTTTATTCTTCACCAAAAATGAGGGCATCTACAGGTTGTAGTGAGGAAAGGCGTAGATGTCTACATGTTTCACCAGGGAAACCCAAAGATATGCCCCTAAATATTTTTTTGAAATTATTCTTGAGAGGAATTTTTAGGGAAAAGACTAGAAAGCAATGGGAAAGGGTTAGGCCATGGCACAAAATCATAGGTGTGTATTTTTGTGCTATAACACACACACCCAATTCCACCACCATCTATTTCTATTCATCCTTGTAACATTCCACCATCCAACCCCTTCACTACTATACACTAATACCTATCCCTAAATTTTCAACCCCTACTCCATCCTACAACCACCATATATATTATATCAAAATTCCATACCCCACTACCATCTTTTCAATCCCTTCTATGCATTCCATTCCAACCTCTTCTTTCCCTTACCCATTTTCTCTCAACTAGCATCACACACATAAACACAATCAGTTCTACACCTCGTTTGACACACAATCCAGCAACACACAAGGAATCTCAACACTCTCACTATTTTTAGGTAGCTAGTTCTCTTTTGCACAACAACCGAGTTATCATTCTCAATGCTAGTGATGTGTTCTTCCATCAACTACACACAACATGGGTTCCATCACTTAGGAGTATCCTCAAGCTCCCTCAACCACAGATGAACCCTATTTTGGGCAATGTAACTAATCATTCTTCTAGGAGAGTACCAAAACCTCCTTTCCTCCACATGGCATCCTCTTCACCAACATATTTGGAGGCTCAATTACACCATCACAGGGATGTCCAACCACATGAAAAAGTGAGGGTGATCATTTACACCATAGCGCCCTTCATCGAGAATCATAGTCTCCACCACACCAACCATTTATTAGTTCCATAGAATCACCATGCATAATACCAACACACTATTTGCAAGCCACTCACACTCATAGTATGGCCTTCTATAGTTATATATGGCATCCTAAGACACTCATTTATTTTGTTGATTTTGATTCATCACCATTCCATTAGTATTTCATTGGCCTATATTTTTTCTTCTCGATAGGGTTTCACACCATTTACAACAATGGTCTACATTATTAGGGGGATAGACAATCGCTTCATTATCATAATGCACTTATAGCTCTACATTGGGAAGTACTTCACAACACTCACTACTCAACGCAATGTCTCCTAGAATCCTACTCTCATTCTAGGATGATATTTTTTAGAAAATAAATCTCTTGCACACAGTCCCAACAAAACCTTCTAGGTTATTATATACCTCCAACAATTGGACCATCCTCAATTAAAATATACCATGAGTGTTCCTTATGTTTTGACTATTCCTTAATAAACAATGTTGACACACGGTGCTAGTAGAAAACAACAAGTACAATATCTCACCATTAGGTCACAACCACATCCTTTTCTCTCTACCCTTGTGTTTAACATATTCTACAACATCAATTCATGGCTCCTTAACCTTCACTTGGTAACAAATTGGCCATTCTCAAGTTGCAACATTGTTGATGTTTGAATCTGTTAGGAATGAAACAAACAACTCACGTGGATATGAATCCCCCTTTGTTTTTAGAGAGGTTGTACTCCTCTTTGGCTTATTATCTTCATTGAAATTTCAAATCAAGAATAATATAGGACTATGTCAAATAACATGAGTCCAAGTCTTCAATGCTCAAGAAAATTCAAATGCTGAAAAATATATGTATATAAATAAATTGGTTCCTGAGAAGTGGACCAAGTGTTGGGTAGGTGACGAGCGTGCGAGGGGGATTTGAGGGGGCGGCACCAAGACCCCCCTTCGCGGGCATTTTCCCCGATAAAAAAAAAATCCTCGGGAAATGTGTCGCATTTTTTGCCTCATTTTCATGTTGCCTCAATTTTTGTGTCCATTGTTGGGAGGTTTTCCAGCACATGGTTTTTTGCCGATGGTTTTCTATTTCTAATTAAGGAATTAGGTTTTTTGACTAATATAGGTCATTGGGTTAGGTTTTTGGATGTCGTTGGCTCCTATATGTAATTCTATTGTAAACAATGTATCATAATGAATGAATATAGAATATGTTGGTTTTCTCGGTTTGGGTTTCCAGGGGAAAAATATATGTGTAATGTGTGTATTTTTCATTGTATATTTTATGTTTTTTTATTGAAAATTTGTTTGCATTAAAATATTGTATAAGGTTAAAATATACATTTGGTATCATAACTTTGTTGTCTTCAAGGGGACACCTTTCTGGTCAAGGGTTTGGCTCGGGACTGTGATAAGCCTTCTTACAGTGGGAGATCTATGGTATTGAATTTTCAGGTGAAAATAAATGGAGATCGAGAAGTTTAATGGGAAAAGTTTTTAGCTCTGGAAGATCAATATGGAAGATCTGTTGGTGGAAAGAGATCATTGGATCATGGTGGATCCAGGTACTACACCTACAAGAACTTCAGTAGATGACTGGAAAATTTTGGATCGAAAGGTGAAGAGAAAAATATGATTGTGTCTCTCAGATTTAGTATTATTAAATGTATCATAGGAAGCTATAGACAAATATTTATGGGATAATTTAGGGAAGTGGTATCAGTCTAATTTCCTTGTAAATAAACTATTTCTGATAAATAATTTGTATAACCTGACGATGAGAGATGGAAACGCGACGGAAAAACATTTAAACACCTTCAATACTTTGGTAATAAAGTTAGTATCTGTTAATATTAAAATTTCAGATGAAGATAAGTGTATTAGCTTACTGTGCTCTTTACCAGAATCACAGGATAGTCTGGTTTTGGCCATAGGTATTAATACAACTACCTTGAATTTTGATGAAGTGGTCTCATCCTTGTTGTCAAGGGAGATGAGATGGAAGAGCATGGAAGGACATAGCACATATGCATTATTTGCAAGAAGATACTCCCAGGAAAGAAATAGATCTAATTCCTCAAGTGGGAGATCTAAGTCTAAGGGAATATCTAAGGCTCTCGAAAATTTTATAAATTTATGATAGAGATGTGGAAAACAAGGGCACTACAAGAAGCAGTGTAGATCCAAAGTTGAGAAAAAGAAGGGATCTGAAGAATCTCCTTCCACATAAGAAAAGACATCTAAGGAAGAAGGAGGGGATGTGTACTTGGATTCTTCAAGAACGCATGCCGATCATGAGGCATGGTTGGTTGACTCAGGTGCATCCTTTGAACTTTCATATGAATCCCCACTAGCAGTTGCTCTGTGAATATGAAAGGTATGATGGAGGTGATGTTTTCCGAGGTGATGAATCAACAACCAGAATCATAGGTCGAGGAAAATTCAAGTTGAGGCTCATAGATGGAAGGATTAGAACACTACCTGGTGTTCTTCACATCCCAGGATTGGCCATAAATTTGATTTTTGTAAGAAAAATGGACAATGCAATGGTAAAAACAATATTTGAAAAGGAACCTGTCGGATGGTTCAAGGAACAATGGTGTTGTTGAAGGGAGTTCAGTTTGGAACTTTGTATAATCTGCAAGGAATCATTGTTAGTGATGGTTGTAATAGTTCCATTGTTCATGATATTGTAGTTGAAGAATAAATAACTCCTACATTCTCTGTAAAAAAGGTTATGATGTGGCATCAAAGACTAGAGCATATCGGAGAGAAGGGTCTTCAACTACTACATGGTAAAGGTATGGTTGAAGGTATGTCTAACTACTCTCTGGATTTTGATTTATGTGAACATTGTGTATATGGAAAGAAGAATCGGGTAAGATACCCCTCTGGTGCAACGAGGGAAGAAGGAATTTTACAACTATTTCACAGTGATGTGTTTGGACCTGCGTCAGTTCCATCATTGGGAAAATCTGTGTATTATGTCTCATTTATAGATGAATTCTCAAGGAATACTTAGATATATTTTCTCGAGAATAAATCTTAAGTCTTTGACATGTTTAAAGAGTTTAAGTCTCTTTTGAGAATCAAACAGAGAAAATAATTAAGGTGTTGAGGACAGATAATGGTGGAGAGTTCTGCGGGAATGAATTTGAGGAATTGTGTAAGAAGTGCAGTATAGAAAGGAAGAAGACTAATACATATACAACTCAATAGAATGGAGTTGTAGAAAGGATGAACATGATGTTGATGGGAAAATCAAGGTGCATTCTCAGTGGTGTCGAGTTAGGGAAAGAATTTTTGGCAGAGGCAGTGGGTACTACATGTTACCTAGTCAACAGATCACCCTCATCAGCACTAGATGAAAAGGCTCCACAAGAGGTATGGAATGGTAAGAAACCTTCTCTCACACATATCAAGGTATTTGTTTGTGAGGCCTATGTTCATGTTCCAACGGAAAACATGAGTAATCTAGATAAGAAGGTTGAAAAGTGTATCTTTATTAGGTATAGAGATGCTCTTAGAGGTTATAAGCTTTGGAACCCAGAAATAAGGAGGTTTTGTATAGCTGAAATGTGGTATTTAGAGAAATAAAATATGTTGTAAAATAGGATGTCCTACCAAGTAAGGAAGAACTAGAGAAAATAGAGTTTGATTTAAAGGATGATGAATTAGACTCTACAGAAGAATAGGAATCAGAAGAATAATATCCTCATACTCTAGTATTCAGGAGATCAGTTCGGGAAATAAAGAAACTAGAAAGGTATACTCAGTCTGATTTTCGTTCAAATTTTTCTTTGTCTATTACTGATGATGATCCTAGAACTGTTAGGGAGGTGATGGATTCATAGAAAGGAAAACTTTGAAAACAGGCCATGGATGAAGAAATGGAAGCCTTGGATAAGAATGAGGCTTGGGATCTAGTGGAGTTTTCGATTGGAAGAAATCCCATTGGAAGCAAATGGGTATTTAAAAAGAAGTTGAATGCAGAAGGAAAAGTGAAGAAATACAAATCTCGGTTAGTAAAAAAGGGTTATTCCCAGGTTGAGGGAATTGATTTTGGTGATATTTTTTCTCGTGTTGCCAAGTTAACTTCTATTAGATTTATGTTATATTTTGTTGTTGCATTTGATTTTGAAGTAGAACAGATGGATGTGAAGACAACATTCCTACATGGGGATCTGGAAGAATAAATCAATATCAAGAAGCCAGAAGGATTTGATGTGAAGGGAAAGAAGGAGCTCATATGCAAGATGAAAAATTCCATGTATGGTTTAAAACAATCACCAAGGATGTGGTATCAAAAAATTGATAATTATATGTTGGGACTTGGCTTCACAAGAAGAAAAGAGGATCATTGTGTGTATTTTAAATTAATTGGTGATCATTTGATTTATTTGGTGTTGTATGTGGATGACATGTTGTTGATAGGAAACAACATGGAGATTATCTAGGATGTGAAAACCCAGTTGTCCTCTAAGTTTGACATGAAGGATTTCGGTGCTACAAATTTCATTTTGGGAATGGAAATTAAAAGAGATCGGAAAAAGAGAAAACTCTGGTTAAATCAGAGAAAATATGTCAAGACAATATTGCAGAGGTTTAATATGCGGGAATGTAAACCTGTCAAGGTCTCTATTCTTTTTGGTGTAAATTTATCTGCAGATCAGTGTCCCAAGACACAAGAAGAGGAGGAGGACATGTCTTGTGTTCCATATGCGAGTGCAGTTGGAAGTTTGATGTATGAAATAGTTTGTACTATACCAGACATTGCACATGAAGTGGGAGTTTTGAGTAGGTATATTTCAAAACCAGGGAAGGAGCATTGGACAAAATTAAAAAGGGTTTTCATGTATTTGTGTGGCACTTCTAGCTATGGATTTTTCTACCAAGGAAGACCACAATCGTACAAAGTGTTGGACATACACGTCTTTGTGGATGCAGACTAAGCTGGAGATATGGATCATAGGAGATCTACAAGAGGGTATGTGTTTAACGTGTTTGGATGAGAAATCAGTTGGATGAGGAAAAGGCAGGTTGTAGTGGCATTTTCAACTATAGAAGTTGAATATATGGAAGCCACTCATGCAAGTAAGGAAGCAGTATGGTTACAAAGATTATGTTTAGATATTGGGTTGGTACAATAAGGTGTAAGGATAAATTGTCTCAGTCAATGTAATGTCCCCATTTTGGGACATTATATCATTACAGAGTGTTATGCCTACCAGAGTAGCCAGATAGGGGTGACACAGATTTCAAGAGATATTGATGGGTTTTATTGGGCCCGACTTGCATCGTTCATCATCAGGATCCATTCCAAACATCTTGGCTTTGGTTCTATTGCATTCTGACGATTTTTGTAATTTTGAGTTATTATGGGTCATATCTTAATTAATTCACTAAGAAGGTCATAATGGGCATATTACTTCGAGAAACCTCTTAGTCTAATAGCTCATCAGAATCGAGAGGAATATAATTACAAGATAAGATGATGAGAAGTGACTTTCAGTGGTCGGAGAAGCGATCGAGATGGATAAATAACTTTTTAGAGGTAAAATGGTTAATTAATTAATTAATTAAGTGATTTAATCAAGGAATAATAAAATAAAGAAAAATTCATTTGGAGGGAAAATGTCAACAACGAATTAGGGTTTTGGGAAGCTATAAAAGAAGGGCAAAGAAACCTAATTCATTATGTTATGTTATGATTTGATGTTGAGGTATTTGCAGAGGAGGAGGAAATTGACCCCCTTGTTGTTTTGTGGATTTCTGGAGGAAACCACCACCCATGATTGGTTTTGGTGTTGAAAGACACACCCTAGCCTATCGAAGATACCATCTAGGTATTTCACCATGCATTATAGTGTCCATTTCTGTGATTATGCAAGTTATCCACTGAGGGTGCAAGTGATCAAAATCTGGACCAGGGGGCAATTTTTAGCTCAAAAATCAACGTTCTCGGAACTGCCCCAAATCGGACGTGAGCATATCCCTCGTCGTCACGAACCCAACGCAATTCGTTTCGTCTCAAACGGACGTCGGGAGCGAAATATATAGCGATCTGTTCGGAAAGTCAAACAGGTAAAAAAATGCTGACTGTACCTATCCGTATAGTCCGTACGACCACGTGGCAGTGTCGTACCATCATGATGATGTGGCAGTTTGATGACATGGCGTATTTTTATTGGTTGGTGGTTTTCCAATCAGGTGATGGCACGTGTCATTTATAGCCAATAAAGTGTGGACACGTGGCCCAATTCATGGGTGCCACGTGTCCCTATATGGTTGGTCATTATTTTCATGTGTAAAAGTTTATGGGGAGTCCGTGGGATTCGACCCCTGGACCTCTCCCAACTATAGCGGCTTCATAACCCTCCGCTAGCCAAAGTTCCGCCAACTATTCCTTGTTAACTATGTTGTAGAACATTTATTTAAAGTTGACTTTTGTTTGAAAAGGAAAGGGGGGTCGGGCCGGGGCTAAGCCCCGACCCATGGACACATTGCAACGCATATGACCCAAACATATGTATCATTCCGACCGTTTGGCGCGGATATATATGACATAGTTTTATATATATATGTAACCCAAAGTTTACAACCATGCGGATATATATATATGGCGTGGATTTGTTTTAAAACCAAAGGTTTGGGTGTTAAACATATATGAATTATGGCGCGCGGTTATAATACATTGCGCGAGAATTATGTTATGGTTTGACCACCGGTTAATGTATATAGCGCGCGGGTATTGTTTAACATATTGTTGTAACCATTGGGCGCGGTTATGTGGTTGCGCCCGTTACAACGGTGTTAGCACCTTTTTCTTTTAGGCCGAGGTCTTATGGACCATATGCCCGAGAGCTAGGCGGTTGGGGGCTGGAGGCGCTCTAACCGTCCTACAGTTTGCATGGTTATTTGGTTGTGCGCGGTGCTGGGTTTAAACGCGCGTTTTGGAGCGTGTTCCAGGTTCATGCACACAGAGGTGCGTTTTGTAGAACCAGTTCCAGCAAAGCTTGAAGGAGAAGAATGGAGAAGGTCTAACTTTCTCAATTTTTGGCCGATTGAGGTGCCGTAAAAGCCCAGCCAGGGGTTTTTGGACGTGCTGGATCCATTGGTTCCATTTTCACAGCCATTTGAAGACTCTTCGTGCAATTTTTTCACCATTGAAGTTTCAGGAAGCTCCAGGGAACTTCGAGCCCTCTTTGATGGAGGACATGGTTTGGTGAGCCTATATTTCTTTTCTATTATTGAATAATCATTTTTGGCTAATCGATATGCTCTGGACACATTGGGACAGGTTTCAAAGGCTTTTGAGGACTTTTACAGGTGTTTTTTCCAAAGAGAAGCTCAGGGAAGCTTATGGCCACATGTAGAGGAGGTCATGCCCGGATAAGCCATGATCCGTTTTCAGAGTTGTATTAGTCATTTTTGGGGTTTTTATGTGTTCTGATCTCAATGGTGCAGTTTGTTTTTCCATTGGAGTTGAGCAGCATCTTATAAAATAACTTTTGACTAATTAATCCCAGAGAGCCAAGTCCATTATGGAGGCTCAAGGTAATGTAGCCCGGAGGGGGGTGAACTCCTTTATCATGTTGTTCTTGTTGTGCGTTTGATGGTTTATTTTCTGCAAGTATTGTTGTTGTGTATTTATTTGAAGTACATATTTAACCATCTACAAGAACATTTGCTAACACATAAGC
>ML798595.1:434575-456425 GCA_009831015.1 Picea engelmannii | reverse complement strand
GACATATTTTCTCTGATTTAACCAGAGTTTTCTCTTTTTCCGATCTCTTTTAATTTCCATTCCCAAAATGAAATTTGTAGCACCGAAATCCTTCATGTCAAACTTAGAGGACAACTGGGTTTTCACATCCTAGATAATCTCCATGTTGTTTCCTATCAACAACATGTCATCCACATACAACACCAAATAAATCAAATGATCACCAATTAATTTAAAATACACACAATGATCCTCTTTTCTTCTTGTGAAGCCAAGTCCCAACATATAATTATCAATTTTTTGATACCACATCCTTGGTGATTGTTTTAAACCATACATGGAATTTTTCATCTTGCATATGAGCTCCTTCTTTCCCTTCACATCAAATCCTTCTGGCTTCTTGATATTGATTTATTCTTCCAGATCCCCATGTAGGAATGTTGTCTTCACATCCATCTGTTCTACTTCAAAATCAAATGCAACAACAAAATATAACATAAATCTAATAGAAGTTAACTTGGCAACACGAGAAAAAATATCACCAAAATCAATTCCCTCAACCTGGGAATAACCCTTTTTTACTAACCGAGATTTGTATTTCTTCACTTTTCCTTCTGCATTCAACTTCTTTTTAAATACCCATTTGCTTCCAATGGGATTTCTTCCAATCGAAAACTCCACTAGATCCCAAGCCTCATTCTTATCCAAGGCTTCCATTTCTTCATCCATGGCCTGTTTTCAAAGTTTTCCTTTCTATGAATCCATCACCTCCCTAACAGTTCTAGGATCATCATCAGTAATAGACAAAGAAAAATTTGAACGAAAATCAGACTGAGTATACCTTTCTAGTTTCTTTATTTCCCGAACTGATCTCCTGAATACTAGAGTATGAGGATATTATTCTTCTGATTCCTATTCTTCTGTAGAGTCTAATTCATCATCCTTTAAATCAAACTCTATTTTCTCTAGTTCTTCCTTACTTGGTAGGACATCCTATTTTACAACATATTTTATTTCTCTAAATACCACATTTCAGCTATACAAAACCTCCTTATTTCTGGGTTCCAAAGCTTATAACCTCTAAGAGCATCTCTATACCTAATAAAGATACACTTTTCAACCTTCTTATCTAGATTACTCATGTTTTCCGTTGGAACATGAACATAGGCCTCACAAACAAATACCTTGATATGTGTGAGAGAAGGTTTCTTACCATTCCATACCTCTTGTGGAGCCTTTTCATCTAGTGCTGATGAGGGTGATCTGTTGACTAGGTAACATGTAGTACCCACTGCCTCTGCCAAAAATTCTTTCCCTAACTCGACACCACTGAGAATGCACCTTGATTTTCCCATCAACATCATGTTCATCCTTTCTACAACTCCATTCTATTGAGTTGTATATGTATTAGTCTTCTTCCTTTCTATACTGCACTTCTTACACAATTCCTCAAATTCATTCCCGCAGAACTCTCCACCATTATCTGTCCTCAACACCTTAATTATTTTCTCTGTTTGATTCTCAAAAGAGACTTAAACTCTTTAAACATGTCAAAGACTTAAGATTTATTCTCGAGAAAATATATCTAAGTATTCCTTGAGAATTCATCTATAAATGAGACATAATACACAGATTTTCCCAATGATGGAACTGACGCAGGTCCAAACACATCACTGTGAAATAGTTGTAAAATTCCTTCTTCCCTCGTTGCACCAGAGGGGTATCTTACCCGATTCTTCTTTCCATATACACAATGTTCACATAAATCAAAATCCAGAGAGTAGTTAGACATACCTTCAACCATACCTTTACCATGTAGTAGTTGAAGACCCTTCTCTCCGATATGCTCTAGTCTTTGATGCCACATCATAACCTTTTTTACAGAGAATGTAGGAGTTATTTATTCTTCAACTACAATATCATGAACAATGGAACTATTACAACCATCACTAACAATGATTCCTTGCAGATTATACAAAGTTCCAAACTGAACTCCCTTCAACAACACCATTGTTCCTTGAACCATCCGACAGGTTCCTTTTCAAATATTGTTTTTACCATTGCATTGTCCATTTTTCTTACAAAAATCAAATTTATGGCCAATCCTGGGATGTGAAGAACACCAGGTAGTGTTCTAATCCTTCCATCTATGAGCCTCAACTTGAATTTTCCTCGACCTATGATTCTGGTTGTTGATTCATCACCTCGGAAAACATCACCTCCATCATACCTTTCATATTCACAGAGCAACTGCTAGTGGGGATTCATATGAAAGTTCAAAGGATGCACCTGAGTCAACCAACCATGCCTCATGATCGGCATGCGTTCTTGAAGAATCCAAGTACACATCCCCTCCTTCTTCCTTAGATGTCTTTTCTTATGTGGAAGGAGATTCTTCAGATCCCTTCTTTTTCTCAACTTTGGATCTACACTGCTTCTTGTAGTGCCCTTGTTTTCCACATCTCTATCATAAATTTATAAAATTTTCGAGAGCCTTAGATATTCCCTTAGACTTAGATCTCCCACTTGAGGAATTAGATCTATTTCTTTCCTGGGAGTATCTTCTTGCAAATAATGCATATGTGCTATGTCCTTCCATGCTCTTCCATCTCATCTCCCTTGACAACAAGGATGAGACCACTTCATCAAAATTCAAGGTAGTTGTATTAATACCTATGGCCAAAACCAGACTATCCTGTGATTCTGGTAAAGAGCACAGTAAGCTAATACACTTATCTTCATCTGAAATTTTAATATTAACAGATACTAACTTTATTACCAAAGTATTGAAGGTGTTTAAATGTTTTTCCGTCGCGTTTCCATCTCTCATCGTCAGGTTATACAAATTATTTATCAGAAATAGTTTATTTACAAGGAAATTAGACTGATACCACTTCCCTAAATTATCCCATAAATATTTGTCTATAGCTTCCTATGATACATTTAATAATACTAAATCTGAGAGACACAATCATATTTTTCTCTTCACCTTTCGATCCAAAATTTTCCAGTCATCTACTGAAGTTCTTGTAGGTGTAGTACCTGGATCCACCATGATCCAATGATCTCTTTCCACCAACAGATCTTCCATATTGATCTTCCAGAGCTAAAAACTTTTCCCATTAAACTTCTCGATCTCCATTTATTTTCACCTGAAAATTCAATACCATAGATCTCCCACTGTAAGAAGGCTTATCACAGTCCCGAGCCAAACCCTTGACCAGAAAGGTGTCCCCTTGAAGACAACAAAGTTATGATACCAAATGTATATTTTAACCTTATACAATATTTTAATGCAAACAAATTTTCAATAAAAAAACATAAAATATACAATGAAAAATACACACATTACACATATATTTTTCCCCTGGAAACCCAAACCGAGAAAACCAACATATTCTATATTCATTCATTATGATACATTGTTTACAATAGAATTACATATAGGAGCCAACGACATCCAAAAACCTAACCCAATGACCTATATTAGTCAAAAAACCTAATTCCTTAATTAGAAATAGAAAACCATCGGCAAAAAACCATGTGCTGGAAAACCTCCCAACAATGGACACAAAAATTGAGGCAACATGAAAATGAGGCAAAAAATGCGACACATTTCCCGAGGATTTTTTTTTTATCGGGGAAAATGCCCGCGAAGGGGGGTCTTGGTGCCGCCCCCTCAAATCCCCCTCGCACGCTCGTCACCTACCCAACACTTGGTCCACTTCTCAGGAACCAATTTATTTATATACATATATTTTTCAGCATTTGAATTTTCTTGAGCATTGAAGACTTGGACTCATGTTATTTGACATAGTCCTATATTATTCTTGATTTGAAATTTCAATGAAGATAATAAGCCAAAGAGGAGTACAACCTCTCTAAAAACAAAGGGGGATTCATATCCACGTGAGTTGTTTGTTTCATTCCTAACAGATTCAAACATCAACAATGTTGCAACTTGAGAATGGCCAATTTGTTACCAAGTGAAGGTTAAGGAGCCATGAATTGATGTTGTAGAATATGTTAAACACAAGGGTAGAGAGAAAAGGATGTGGTTGTGACCTAATGGTGAGATATTGTACTTGTTGTTTTCTACTAGCACCGTGTGTCAACATTGTTTATTAAGGAATAGTCAAAACATAAGGAACACTCATGGTATATTTTAATTGAGGATGGTCCAATTGTTGGAGGTATATAATAACCTAGAAGGTTTTGTTGGGACTGTGTGCAAGAGATTTATTTTCTAAAAAATATCATCCTAGAATGAGAGTAGGATTCTAGGAGACATTGCGTTGAGTAGTGAGTGTTGTGAAGTACTTCCCAATGTAGAGCTATAAGTGCATTATGATAATGAAGCGATTGTCTATCCCCCTAATAATGTAGACCATTGTTGTAAATGGTGTGAAACCCTATCGAGAAGAAAAAATATAGGCCAATGAAATACTAATGGAATGGTGATGAATCAAAATCAACAAAATAAATGAGTGTCTTAGGATGCCATATATAACTATAGAAGGCCATACTATGAGTGTGAGTGGCTTGCAAATAGTGTGTTGGTATTATGCATGGTGATTCTATGGAACTAATAAATGGTTGGTGTGGTGGAGACTATGATTCTCGATGAAGGGCGCTATGGTGTAAATGATCACCCTCACTTTTTCATGTGGTTGGACATCCCTGTGATGGTGTAATTGAGCCTCCAAATATGTTGGTGAAGAGGATGCCATGTGGAGGAAAGGAGGTTTTGGTACTCTCCTAGAAGAATGATTAGTTACATTGCCCAAAATAGGGTTCATCTGTGGTTGAGGGAGCTTGAGGATACTCCTAAGTGATGGAACCCATGTTGTGTGTAGTTGATGGAAGAACACATCACTAGCATTGAGAATGATAACTCGGTTGTTGTGCAAAAGAGAACTAGCTACCTAAAAATAGTGAGAGTGTTGAGATTCCTTGTGTGTTGCTGGATTGTGTGTCAAACGAGGTGTAGAACTGATTGTGTTTATGTGTGTGATGCTAGTTGAGAGAAAATGGGTAAGGGAAAGAAGAGGTTGGAATGGAATGCATAGAAGGGATTGAAAAGATGGTAGTGGGGTATGGAATTTTGATATAATATATATGGTGGTTGTAGGATGGAGTAGGGGTTGAAAATTTAGGGATAGGTATTAGTGTATAGTAGTGAAGGGGTTGGATGGTGGAATGTTACAAGGATGAATAGAAATAGATGGTGGTGGAATTGGGTGTGTGTGTTATAGCACAAAAATACACACCTATGATTTTGTGCCATGGCCTAACCCTTTCCCATTGCTTTCTAGTCTTTTCCCTAAAAATTCCTCTCAAGAATAATTTCAAAAAAATATTTAGGGGCATATCTTTGGGTTTCCCTGGTGAAACATGTAGACATCTACGCCTTTCCTCACTACAACCTGTAGATGCCCTCATTTTTGGTGAAGAATAAAATAATCTTGTGTTTTCAGGAAGGTTTTTTGGTTGGGCTCATTTCCCAATGACCCTTTCCTGTACACAATGAAATTAAACTCCCCAAACCTCTTTGGGAGATAGAAAAGAACCATGGAGGGATAATAAGTGGATAAGTACTTTGTTGCAAAGTTATGTTGTCAACATCTAGAAAGCCTCCTTTACCTATATTGTCTGAGCAACATCCCCTTTAATCTGTAAACTCCTTTTCCATAGCTTCTTTATCCTTTTACATGACTATAGGGTGTCTTCTTATCCCTATTCGAGTCTTTGAGAGAAGTTCATATTGGCTGAGTTGATGATTGAATATTCCTAGAGGAACCTAGATAGTTGGCTTCAAGACAATTCCTAAGATTGGACAAGGTTGTAACTTACCTTTTCCATTTGCTGGTAATAAAAGAGTTTTTTTTCCCCCAGATTTGTCTTCATTGTACAATTATCTTTATGTTTACTTTGAATATGATTTGTAACATGCACATGATTTTGATCATATAACTATTTTTGTCGTAGCCCTAGTTTTGTATCTATCTTACAGGTTGATTCCAATAGAGGATCAGGAGCTCTTTGGTGAATTTCCTCAGGCATTTTGTTCTGAACTATGCTAACATAATAAATGGATTTATGTGCATTTTGAATAAGGGGGTCCCATTCTGTTGGGAGGAATCCACACAATGTTATTTTGATGCTTTGAAGAAAGCGTTGGTTTCAAATTCTTTGTTGAGACCCCCTAATTACAATCGAGACTACTTGTTGTATTTGGTAGAAACAAAGTCTTTGATTGACATGGTTATAGTTCAGGAGGATGATGAGCCCCAAGACCATGTCATCTATTACTTGAGTCATTCTCTCATGGGTCTTGAACTTAGATATTCACATGTAGAAAAATTGGCACTGATAGATTTTCATGCTGTCCAACAACTCCGACATTACATTCTATTACGAAAGACAACCATCATCACCATGGTCAATCCATTTAAATATTTTTTGACTAGGAGAATTATTGGTGGGAAGTACAACAAATGGAATGTTGTGCTTCAAGAGTTCGATTTAGACTTTGTGTTTGTGAAATATAATAAATATTTAGTCTTGGCTAAGATGATGTTAGAGTTTTTGGTAGAGAACAAGGAAGGCAATATGACAGACTCATTTCCGGATGAGAACATTTTACTCATCTCTTCATTCAATCCATGGTATGGGGATATCCTTATATATCTCCAAACTCTGAAGTTCCCTCCAAACTGTTCGATAGATGAGCCATGACGAATCCATCATATGGAAAAAAACTACCTCATTATCACTGACACTTTGTATCAGCGAGGGGTGGACTCAATCCTTCACCATTTTTTAACTCTTGAAGAAGTGGAGGATGTTTTGAATGACTTCCATAGTGGATCATGTGGTGGCCACTTGTCTGGGTTGGTAACAACCCCCAAAAAATTGTGCACATGATACTTTTGGACTACGATCTTTAAAGATTGTGTGGAAGAGGTCAATAAATGTCATCCATGCCAAATTTTCACTAAGAAAATGTGTGCACATCCCGCTCCAATGTTTCTCGTCATCACTATTGGCCCCTTCACCAAGTGGGGGGTTGATTTTATGACATTATACCCAACTTCGGCTAGGGGTCATCATTACATCATTGTAGCCATAAAATACTTTACTAAGTGGGTTGAGGATATGCCAAAATTTTCTAATTATGGGGAGACAATAGCACTATTCATATTCAATCAGGTCATAGATAGGTTTTGGGTTCCGAGAGAGATTGTCACTGACCATAGTATTCACTTGAAGAACTGCATGATGTCATAGTTAGTATCGAAACTGGGGTTTAGTCAAGAACATTTGTCTCCTTACTATCCCTAGGATAATGGTCAGGTTTAAGATGTCAACAAGCCATTAAAAAAAATACTAAGAAGAATGATTAACTCAACTCGAACGAACTAGAACTTGATTCTTTACCTGACCTTGTGGGATTACCGGACTTCAGTAAAAACTACCACTGGATTCTCACTTTTACAACTCCTTCATGGAGTGGAAGCAGTTTTTTCTAAGTTCCTTCATTGAAGATAGTAGTTGAGCTCCTTCTAGACATGACTTAGCTTGAATAACACCTAGTTTACCTTGAATATATTGATGAGCAACATCGAGATGCACCTTTAGAAAATGAAGCACATAAGAAACGATTCAAGTCCTAGTATGATAAGTCTGCACATCCTAGAGTGTTCTTAGAGGGAGATATTGTGTTGGTCTATGACCAAGACAAGGATGCATTGGGGGCAGGAAAGTTCAACCCCATGTGGTTCGATCCTTACATCGTGTGATGCATTTTAAAGAAAGGATCCTATGAGCTCTCATATTTTGAAGGAAATGTGCTATCGGAGCCCAAAAATGGGATCTACTTGAAGAAGTACTATGCTTAGGCCCGAGGGCTCGAGCATTAGCGCTCTTGTATTTTATTGTTTATATTGTACGTAGCTTTGTTTACAGTTTTGGTCCTTTTTTTGCATTAGTAATTGATGTGCTTTTGTTATGTTGCATATAACATATGAGTCATTGATTTACTTCGGTTTCAGTGATGGCGCCAGTTTCCATAATCGACACTTAACATTCACTGCTTGGGTGATTTATTCGCCTTCTAGGAAGTTAGCGTCCACTGAAGGTGCATATCTCGGGTCAACTACCAACAATGTTACTGAATAGAGAACTGTTAATGTGATTTTGCGAGATGCATTGTCGTATGGTATTTATCACCTTCAAGTGTTCATGGATTCACAATTGCTAGTTTTACAGTTAAATTGTGTATATCGAGTTCGAGATCCGATGTTATTACAATTTTTCCTTAGGGTATATATTCTAGAATGTTCTTTTGAGTTCATTGCTTATGAGCATGTTCCTAGGGGATTTAATGAGTTATATTATGCTTATGATAATTATTTAGTATATTGGCATGTATATCATCAGTAAAGTAAATCACACACAGTCACATGTAAATATACACTTTTGCAAGTAAAATACAAAATGCATATAACACACAATAAATAATATATATATCAAAATGAGATTCATCAAGTACAAATTTTGGTACACGGTATGCTATGAGCACACGGTATGTCTAGGCCTAAGGTCGATGCACCCTATTATAACAAACTATGACATTTTCCAAGTGCCAGAACAATCATACCCATAGCCTAGGTACTCCTACGACATGTCATTACATGCCCACGGGGAGGTCGTCAATGGCCTCCATAGGAACATTGCACATGAGGGCCTCAAAGTTCCATCCCACACTATCCAAATTCCTCACTGCAACATCACTCAGTCCTACCTCCTCTCTGCTTTGCCAACGTTATCGTCATTTTTGCAGGCCTGAGGACTTTTTCTCCGATACTTTTATCACTGATTGGTTGAGTCTTGTACAAGACTCTGGGCAGGTAATGTGTTTGTAATTAGCATTTAGGTTAGGGTGCATTTCACTCAAACTATTTCATTCTCAGTTACCATTACTGTCTAAACTTAGGGTCAACCCCATTAATGAATGGTGAAACCTTTCTCTCTAGATAAAACATCATTCAACTGATGGTAGAGCCTACCTTCCATGGGAGATTTAGTATAGAATCATCTTTCATTCTAGCGCTCATGCTGAAAGTATGTTTCTTGGATCGGGGGTCCCATTTAGTTCCACCATTAGTTTGCGTTTGAACTTCATTCTTCTTACTCTCTCTCATTTTTGACCTTTTCCCATGAGACCCCTATCATACATGTTGCTCCTTAAAAACATTATGAATTCCATATTTAAGCTCTTTTCCAACTCCTTAAAATTGAAAATATTGTTGAGTGACGTTCTTCGTTGTACACTTGTTAATGGAACTGAAGGAATGTTTGTCCAACACAAGTTTACCCCTTTTTCAGATTGGAAAAGACTACTTATGAAAAAGGAATACTCTATTCTATGGTCTATAAGAGTTCTCCTAAGTTGTGTTTTATACTTTTTCGGGCTCAAGGGACTAAATTTACGAAAAGGGATGAGGGAGTCCACAATTAATCTCTTTTTAGACTCCTTAAAATTGAAAAGATAGCTGAGTGATCATGTCTCTGTCACACTCGTTAAAAAGGTTTTGAAGAGGCATCAATTTGGTATAATTTTAACTCTTTTCCAGACCGATTGGACTATGTACGAAAAATGAATACTCTGGCCCTGTTGTAACCATAAGAATTCTCCTTGGTATGATTTTATTCTTTTTCGATCCCTGGAGACTAAACTTACGAAAAATACCATTATGGGGATTTTACTTCCCAAAGTTGTATCGTATATGCATATGCATATTGACTACTCATGCTTTTAGGCCTAATGTCGAATTCAACATGATTTTTTTGAACCAATTTCCTATGCATTCCTATAAGTTCCCAACCTTGCAATTTATGCATTTGTGACTCGACAACTTATCCCTGGAGGAGACATTTCCATGAGTGTCCTTATCCTGCACATTCTTTTCTTTCATTGAGCATAGGTATTTTCCTTGCGCTTTGGAACTATTTTTCTTTCCCGCGAAACTCTTTTTCTCCACTGTACAATAATAATTCTTTTATTCTTTTTCATGCTTCAATAACATGAAAAAGACAAAAAAAATAAAAAAACCAAAAAGAATAAGAAAACATCTAATATATTTTGTCAGAAACAATCTTGGTTCCCTTCAACAAAGAACAATCTTGAGTTAGTATATCATCATTTTTGGTTTAGTATGGATTTAGGAGAATTTGTCTCGTTTTGATTTTTTTCTCTCCCGGGTGGTTATTCTTCCAACTATATGGAGCATTTGTTGATGCCTCCTGTGTCACAAATGTATCCCAGTTTATAGTCATGTTTCCTGAGTCATATAATGTGTCATGCTTATGTTCAAGGGAAAGTTTTCAATATGTGTCAACTATTATGAAGTTAGCCTTTAACCTTGCAAGTCAGGCTTCCCAAGTCAAGTCTCATCATCACAAGTATCAGTCTCCTCGTTTGATCTCTTCCAAATCTTTGGCCTTCTGCCACCCCTCGTGATGGATGATGGAGGATGACTTAATTCCTTCCTTCCAGTGAGTTTCCTCCCATAATATTCGACACAACCTACTCTTGGAGAGGGATATAGAGATATTTTTGGTACCTTGGGGTTTGCAGTCATTAGTGGCAGGTTCCCTCACCATTGAAAATGGGAATACATCAATGTCCCCTGCTCAATAGTTTCTACCAGGTGTTCGACGCCAACTCATTTATTCATACTTGTTAGATAGTCCCATGGTACCTTGACTCCCATCATCATGATCGATGCATTGTCTCACTTTTTTTAATGGTATACATCAATGAACGATAATTAGATGATGACTCACTATGTTCAACTTCAGCTCATCTATTCACATAGTGTATACTTGTACCACGATGGATCGTTGTGAAGACTTCGGGTGAAGTATGAGCACCACCTCACTTGTGCTCCTTCCTAACTCATATGGTGCCACCTCATAGATTTTGGTACTTGTAGAGGATCAGTTTTTTCATTCTCTTGGTTCCATATATCCTCTATTCTTGATCTTGAGACATATCTCCCTTATGTATCTCTTCATGGCTATGATCCACTTTGACATGGATCCACTGTTTATTATTTATGGCTATGCTTGTTACTCCATATTTATCACATGGATCCACTATGTATTGTTAATGGCCATGGAAATTATTCATAATTTCATATGTACCATGGATCTACAATGTATTTTCTTTAGTGGCCATGCTTTATCACTCCTAAGCATGGGTATTCCTGACTTGGGAAACATAACTCTTTCTTGACATTCACTGGAAACATAACTCTTTCGGCCATCATTTTTCCCTTGTGACCTCACACATTAGGGGGAATTTTTTATAGCACAAAAATCCACACCTATGCTTTTGTGCCACGACCTAACCCTTTCCCAATTATTACAAGTATTTTCCCTAACAATTCCTCCCAAGAATCATTTTAAAAACATGATTTAATAACATATCCATGGGTTTCCCTGGTGAAACACATGGACATTCACACCTTTCCTCACTACAACCCATGGATTTCCTCATTTTTGGTGAAAAATAAAATAATCTCGTGTTTTCAGGTGGGTTTTTCGGTTGGGCTCATTTCCCAACGACCCTTGATCATACACAACAAAATTTAACTCCCCAAACCTCTTTGGGAGATATAAAAAACCATGAAAGGATAAGAAGTGGAAAAACCCCTTGGTGCAAAGTTATGTTGCCAACATCTAGCAAGCCTCCTTTCCCTATATTCTCTGAGAAACATCCCCTTTAGTCTAGAAACTCCTTTTCCATAGCTTCTTTATCCTTTTATATGACTATAGGTTGTCTCCTTATCCCTATCTGATTCAATGAGAGAAGTCCATATCGGTTGAGTTGATGCTGGAAGATTCCAGGAGGAACCTAGATAGTTGGCTTCAAGACAATGCCCAAGGTTGGACAAGGTTGTAACTTACCTTTTCCACTTGCTGGTAATAAAAGAGTTTGTTTTCCCTTTGTTTTGTCTTCATTGTACATTTATCTTTATGTTTACTTTGAATATGACTTCTAACATGCACATGCTTTTGATTGTATAACTACTTTTGTCATAGCCCTAGTTTTGTATCTGTCTTGTAGGTTGATTCCAGCAGAGGATCGGGAGCTCTTCAGTGAATTGGAGTAGGGATTGAAATAAAATGGGAGAACAAGGTGCACCTTTTTTTCTCCTCTCTATCCCTACTTTCTTCTAATCAAAGTAGTTATTTTCTTTTATTTTGTATGCTTTCACTGTGGGGAGACAATTATCTCTTTCACTTGGTCTTGCTCTACTATGATTATGACCCATAATCACAGGGGGAAAATACCTTAATCAACGTGGGGGTAGATTTTGGGTACATATGTAGATAAATAAATTTATGCACATTGAGTTGTTGAACTACACCCTGATGAAGAGGATGGACATTGGCAACAATGAGCTTATATACCCGATTCTCTTTAAAAGGAGTGTAGGTATTTTGTTGAGATTCATAGAGAGACTTGCATTGTTGCTAGTAGGGGAGTCCAAGGATGAGGTTATAACAAAATAGTGGGTAGATGTTGCAATCGATGATGTCTTTAAAGGGGCCAATAGAAAAAGTTACTGCACAGTACTAGTTAATGAATATGCAAGGCCCATGTTGTTGTACTCAACCAATGTGTTATGAAGTGGGTGTGTGTTTCATGGTAGTGACACCATTAGTGAGGTATATGAGTAGAAGGGATACAAAATTTAGGGTTTTATCGGTGAGGAGTATAAGGTCTTGGAATATTGGGAGTGCTATGAGGGTGTGGGATAGTAGGAGAGTTAGGTTTGTGAGAGGGTTGGAAATAAGGGTACTACTGAACTTTGTGTTAAAAAACTAAGGAAAATTTAAAGCCATGGTTAAAGGAATTGATTTCAAACAAGGTGATCTCAAACTTAATAAAAACCAATAAACTAGAATTAAATTTAACAATCGGTACCTCATCTAGATATGAATGAAAACACTAGTAGATTTGGGTCAAATTCCGATGGTGCGTTCGATGCAATTTCCACTTTTGTTTGCTGAGAGAACAAAAAACATTGCCCCCCCTCAAACGTCATTTCACATGACATCACTTTTTCGATGCCATAGATATCGTCTCTATTGCGACGTTTCATGTGGACACGTGTCATCTTAGATTTGACTATCCAAACCCCATATAGTTGTCGCTACAGCAACGCCAGAGACATCATAATTTCGACGTCCAATTTCATCGATCTCCACTACGTGGATGCCATGGGAGCGACGTTACCATACGCCATAATTCTGACTTAGAGTAACGTCTCTCAAATGACGACAAGATATATATCTCCGACATATCTTCCATGGGAGCGACGTTACCATACATTGCAATTTCGACTTATAGTAATGTCGCTCAACCGACGATAAGCTATATATCTCCGACGTATGTGCCATGGGAGTGATGTTACCTTACGTCGTAATTCTGACATATAGTAACGTCGCTCAACCGAAAACTAGATCTATATCTCTGATGTATGTTCCATGGGAGAAACGTTACCATACGTCGCAATTCCGACGTCATGAAGGTATTTAAAAAAAACAAATTGTCAATTTTTTTTTTTTTGATATTTTTAAATTTTGCAACTACAAAATTTTAAAATGAAGTAATTCCCTTGTATCATCCTAATAAGGGTATATAGTGAATAAATTGTTTAGTGATACTAATACAAATAGAGGTAATCATTGAATATGGATTAATACATATGACAAGCTGGTAGAAGCAGGCCAAAGCAGAAAGAAAGGAAATTTTGGGAAATAAGGCATGCAGGAGGAAAGCGCCAGCTGGAAGGAAGAGAAGCACGCACGCATGCATGGAAAACCTAACGAAGTTAGGGTTAGGGTTTTTGCAATGTATTGTAATGTTTGAAGATCCATAAAGGTATAATATAGATACCTATATCTTAAAGGGAGTTTGTTGGTTAATAGAGAGGCAGATATAGAGAGACAGACACGAAGAAGTCAATGCTATGTGATATTTTTTTGTATGACCTGATTTTTTAAGATGTTGAGCTAGAGAGGACCGAGGAGGGTATATCTTGAGGGTGAGATCACAGGCTGAGGAGACTGGTGTGATCTAGTGCACCTCACAATAGATCTCAACCCACTGAGAAGAGTTGTAAACCGCGTGACACTATAGTTTAAGAACTACTATAATAAAAGAGATGAGAGCTAGATCTTTGTGGACGTAGCCTAGGAGGGGGTGAACCACGGTAAATCATGTGTTATGTGATTGAATGCATGTGTTTCTTTATTGTCTTTAGTAGTTATTTATATGTTGAATGAATAAATTGTTATATTTCCTACATAATTGTAATGAAAGTATAATACGTTAATAATATATAGTAGAAATCTTGGCGCATAGTTCCCAAATCCCCTACTCAATCATAGGATGAAAACACATGATTATTGTATCCACCCATTAAGACTATATCAGGTGAGATGACACAGTGCACCCTGTGCACTACGTTGCCTTCTGGTTTACCAGGAGAGATGATATTTTTAGAGGCTTTGTTGGAATCCTGAGAAGACATGAACCCTGGGTCACTCAATACAAAATAAGATAGGATATATGAGTAATAAAAGCCAACAAATGGTTTTGTTTTGCATTGGTAGGAACATGAGAGGATTGAGTATATGAGCTATGTTGAAGATCTATTAAAATATACGTAAGATCCACGAGAGGTGGATCAAGAGAATACTAAATCAGAGAAGAAAGCAATGAGCTACTAGCAGGGGATGTTGAGATCGTGGAATCCCACAAAAGTAGAGATCGAAAGTTGGCTAAGAACAAAAGATATGGATTTTTCACATAAAGATAACAAAAACCCTAGAGTACCACCCCACAAATATCTTGAGAAATATGTGTTTACTGATTTTCATGAAGTCTTTTTTTGTGATTTTCCACACTTATTGCAGGAGTGGATACTAAGGTTGAAGGATAACCATCAATGAACTGGATCTGACAGTTAGACTGGACCCTAGTATATATTGAGCAGTTACAATAGGTGAACAACAAATTCACCCGTGTAGTGTATTTTTGGCTCGAAAGTATTGTGGTAGGATTTATAACAGAGTTTTTAGTAGATACATCGAATTTGTACAGCGTAATGGAGAAAGAGTTCTTACAGGGACCTCGAGGAAGGCACGTTAGATCATTGTATACTTCTGTACAACAAATATGTAATGACAATGGATTCAGACAACAAAACTTCCTTGTGTGCATGGGGGAAGAGGGGAAGCACTGACAGAAAAAGGAGTAATGGAAGGAGGAAAGGATGAGGGAAAGAAGGAGGAAGCCTTGGACCCAATCATGATAGATGAAGACCAAATCAAGAGGATCATGGCGACAACTGGAAATACGTGTAGTGGAGTACCCTACCAATACAAGGTGAATACCAAGAAGAGAGTCGTAGCCGCAAGGGAAGGCTTAGTGAGTGACGAGGAAAAGGTAGAGGATCTCTAGGCTGTGGAGAAGATTTATGAAATCATGCGCACAAAATATGAGAGGAAGATGAGAGGTCCAAGAACGGGAAGAGAAGGCAACAATCCTATCCATATTAATGTCAGTGTGGAACCCATAAACCCATGTGCGACTAATACACCAAATAGAACACCACCATTTAGACAACCAAATTTCGGGAGAATAAAGACAGCAGGAAGTACATATACACAAGGAACAAATCGCCAACAAAATTCAACTCCCCAAACCTCTTTGGGAGATATAAAAAAACCATGGAAGGCTAAGAAGTGGACAAATCCCTTGGTGCAAAGTTATGTTGCCAACATCTAGCAAACCTCCTTTCCCTATATTCTCGGAGCAACATCCCCTTTAGTTTGGAAACTCCTTTTCCTTAGCTTCTTTCTCCTTTTATGCGACTATAGGTTGTCTCCTTATCCCTATCTGATTCATTGAGAGAAGTCCATATCAGTTGAGTTGATGCTGGAAGATTCCTGAAGGAACCTAGACAATTGGCTTCAAGACGGTGCCTAAGGTTGGACAAGGTTGTAACTTACATTTTCCACTTGATGGTAATAAAAGAGATTGTTTTCCATCTGATTTGTCTTCATTGTACATTTATCTTTATGTTTACTTTGAATATGAGTTGTAGCATGCACATTCTTTTGATCGTATAACTACTTTTGTCGTAGCCCTAGTTTTGTATCTATCTTGTAGGTTGATTCCAGCAGAGGATCGAGAGATTTTCAGTGAATTGGAGCAGGGATTGACATCAAATGGGAGAACAAGGTGGACCATTTTTTCTCCTCTCTATCCCTACTTTCTCCTAATCAAAGTAGTTATTTTCTTTTGTTTTGTGTGCCTTTCACTGTGGGGAGACAATTATGTATTTCACTTGGTCTTGCTCTAATGTGAATATGACCCATGATCACATGGGGAAAATCCCTTAATCAGTGTGGGGGTAGATTTTATGTAGACATGTAGATAAATAAATTTATGCACATTGAGTTATTGAACTACACCCTGATGAAGAGGATGGACATTGGCGACAATGCGCTTATATACCCAATTCTCTTTAAAAATAGTGTAGCTATTTTGGTAAGAGTCATAGAGAGACTTGCATTATTGCTAGTAGGGGAGTCTAAGGATGAGGTTAGAACAAAATAGTGGGCAGATGTTGCAATATATGATGTCTTTGAAGGGGCCAATAGAAAAAGTTACTGCACAGTACTAGTTAATGAATATGCAAGGCCCATGTTGTTGTACTCAACCAATGTGTTATGAAGTGGGTGTGTGTTTCATGGTAGTGGCACCATTACTGAGGTATATGAGTAGAAGGGATAGAAAATTTAGGGTTTTATCGGTGAGGAGTGTAAGGTATTGGAATATTGGGAGTGTTGCGAGGGTGTGGGATAGTAGGAGAGTTAGGTTTGTGAGAGGGTTGGAAATAAGGGTACTACTGAACTTTGTATTAAAAAACTAAGGCACATTGAAAGCCATGGTTAAAGGAATTGATTTCAAACAAGGTGACCTCAAGCTTAATAAAAACCAATAAACTAGAATTAAATTTAACAATCGGTACCTCATCTAGATATGAATGCAAACACTAGTACATTTGGGTCAAATTCTAACGGCACGTTCGACGCAATTTCCACTTTTGTTTGTTGGGAGAAAAACAAATAGTGGACCCCGTCAAACTTTGTTTCACATGACGTCACTTTTTCGATGCCACAGATATCGTCTCTATTGCAATGTTTCATGTGGACACATGTCATCTCAGATTTGACTATCCAAACCCCATATAGTCGTCGCTACAGCGACGTCAAAGACATCAGAATTACGACGTCCAATTTCGTCAGTCTTCACTATGTGCATGTCATGGGAGCGACATTACCATACATTGCAATTCTGAATTAGAGTAATGTAGCTCAAACGACGACAAGCTATATATCTCTAACGTATTTTCCATGGGAGCAATGTTACCATACATCGCAATTCTGACTTATAGTAATGTCGCTCAACCGACGACAAGCTATATATCTCTGGCGTATGTTCCATGGGAGCAACATTACCTTACATCGCAATTCTGACATATAGTAACTTCACTCGACCGACGACTAGATATATATCTCCGATGTATGTGCCATGGGAGCGACATTACCATACGTCGCAATTCTGACGTCATGAAGGTATTTAAAAAAAAATTGTCAATTTAGTTTTAGTTTTTTTATATTTTTAAATTTTGCAACTATAAAATTTTAAAATGAAGTAATTCCCTTGTATCATCCTAATAAGGGTATATAGTGAATAACTTGTTTAGTGATACTAATAAAAATAGATGTAATCATTGAATATGGATTAATACATATGATAAGTTGTTGGAAGCAGGCCAAAGTGGAAAGAAAGGAGATTTTGGGAAAGAAGGCATGCACGAGGAAAGCGACAGTTGGAAGGAAGAGCAGCACGTGCGGATGCATGGAATACCTAACGACATTAGGGTTAGGGTTTTTACAATGTATTTTAATGGCTGAAGAGCTAGAAATTTATAAATATAGATACCTAGATCTTATAGGGAGTTGGTTGGTTGGTTGTTAGTTGGTTAATAGAGAGGCAGATATAGAGAGACAGACACAAAGAAGTGAATGCTATGTGATATTTTGTTGTCTGGCCTAATTTTGTAAGTTGTTGAGCTAGAGAGGACCGAGGAGGGTAGATATTGAGGGTGATATCGCAAACTGAGGAGCCTAGTGCGATCTAGTTTGCCTCACAATAGATCTCAACCTACTGAGAAGATTTGTAAAGCAAGCGACGTTGTAGTTTAAGAACTACTATAATAAAAGAGATAAGAGATAGATCTTTGTGGATGTAGCCCAGGAGGGGGTGAACCATGGTAAATATTGTGTTATGTGATTGAATGTATGTGTTTCTTTATTATCTTCAGTAGTTATTTATATGTTGAATGAATGTGTTGTTATATTTCCTACGTAATCGTAATGACTGCATATTGCGTTAGTAAGATATAGTAGAACTATCAGCACACAACTCCCAGGTCCCCTACTCAATCCTAGGCTGAAAAAAAATGAGTATTGTAGCCACCCATTAAGACTATCTCGGGTGAGACGGCGTTGCCTTCTGGTTTACCATGCGGGCCGATAGTTTTAGAGGATTTGTTGGAACCCCGAGAAAACATGAACCTTAGGTCACTCAATACAAAATCAGATAGGATATATGAGTAATAAAATCCAAAAAATGGTTCTGTTTCCATTGGTAGGAACATAAGAGGATTGAGTAGATGAGCTATGTTGAAGATCTGTTAAAATATACGTAATTTGCGGGAGGTGGATCAATAGAATACTAAAGCAGAGAAGAAAGCAATGAGCTACTAGCAGGGGATGTTGAGATTGTGGAATCCCACAAAAGTAGAGATCGGAAGTTGGTTAAGAAAAAAAGAGCTGGATTTTGCACAAAAAGATAACAAAAACCCTAGAGTACCACCCTGCAAATATCTTGAAAAATACAGGTTTACTGATTTTCATGAAGTCTTCTTTTTGTGATTTTCCACACTTATTGCAGTAGTGGATACTAAGGTTGAAGGATAACCATGCAATGAACTGGATCTAACAGTTAGAGTGGACCCTAGTACAAATTGAGCAGTTACAATAGGTGAACAACAAATTCACCCGCACAGTAGATTTTTGGCTCGACAGTATTGTGGCAAGCTTTATAACAAAGTTTGTAGTAGATACATCAATGTCGTACAATGCAGTGGAGGAAGAGTTCTTACAGGGACCTTGAGGAAGGTACATTAGATCATTGTATACTTCTATTAAGATACTAATATACAACAAAGGTGTAATGAAAATAGAGTCGGACAACAAAACTTCCCTGTGTGCATGGGGGAAGAGGGGAAGCACTGACATAAAGAGGAGTAATGGAAGGAGGAGAGGATAAGGGAAAGGAGGAGGAAGACTTAGACCCAATCATGATGGATGACGACCAGATAAAGTGTATCATGGCGATAGCTGGAAAGACGCGTAGTGGAGTACCCTACCAATACAAGGTGAATACCAAGAAGAGATCCATAGCTGCAAGGGAAGGCTTGGTGAGTTACGAGGAAGAGGTAGAGGATCTCTGGGCTGTGGATAAGATTGAGGAAATCCTGCGCGCAACATATGAGAGGAAGATGAGAGGTCCAAGAATGGGAAGAGAAGGAAACAATCCTATCCATATTAATGTCAGTGTGGAACCCATAAAACCATGTGCGACTAATACACCAAAGAGAGCACCACCATTTAGACAACCAAATTTTGGGAGAAGAAATACATCAGGAAGTACATCTACACAAGGAACAACAACTGGAGGAACCAGTTCAGGCAACACTAGTCAAGTATATACACCGCGTGGAGGTAGTATTTCAATGTTCAACATGGCAGGACATGATCCCACCATCAGGCTACCAAAATTTAAAGGATAAGCATTGGAGGACCCAGAAAAACATGTGTTCATCTCTATGAAGATTTGGGAAGAAAAACAGATCATAGACGAAGATACCAAACTGAAACAGTTAGCGATTACATTAAGGGATCGCGCACTAGATTGGTATATGAGTTTAGCTACAAATAATCCACCAGGGAAAACTAGAACAATTGTAGACATCAAGAAATTGATGATAAACGAGTTCCATAAGCCAAGTTCAGAAGATCAGTACATGAACGAGATGATCGAAATTAGACAAAAAATAGGAGAATCCGTATGGGAGATTGACTAGAGATTCAAGAAACTCAAGGCAAAGTTGAAATATCTCATGACCGATATGCAACATAGGCACATGTTCATCAATTCATTACTACCACACTTAAAATATCCATTGCGGCAAAAGAAGTTTCAGACGTAGGAAGAGGCTCTGCAGGCAGCCCTGAAACTGGAGGAAAACCAATATCAGAAGATAGACCAAGCTATAGAAGAGTTGAAGGAGGATTTAAATAACTTAACATTCCAACTAAACTAGAATAAAAGTAACACTACTACAAATGGGTGAATTATTCCACAATTTTTTCACGTTTCCATTATTTTCATTTTTTTTAAAATTGGGCGGGATTTTCATTGTTATTGCCACGAACGTTCGTCTCTATAGTGACGATTATTGCCTACCTCAAAAAACATATGCTAACACATGTGGCTTGCAACAACTAGTTGACTTTTTGCGGGTCAACTCAGGCATTTTCGTCGCTATATCGATGATAGTCGATCTATATATACTTGACTTTAAGAGACTTTGTGACACATTTGCTATAGTTGCGACATTGTTCATGGATTTTGTTTGAGATGTTTATTTTTTCCATCACCCACCGGTTGAACAAATCCAATTCTCGATCTACATAGCTTGGATTTTGAAATTGCAAGGTTAGTATGTTTTTTTTATTTATGTACTCATTTAACTTGTAAATTTTTGTTCAAATGAAATTTCATGTAGCTTGTTTTTTCCTTGATAATATATTATATGTGCAGTACCATATTTCAATATATTTATGTCATTGGTTTTTGGATCTAGTTAGTATATTCTATGGAAATTCATGTGAAATGTCAAGAAAAGTATTTTCCGAAGAAGTATTTTAAGAAGAGGGAAAATTAGTCCATCAATAAGGCAATTCAAACATTAAAAATGGATGTCATTATCAATCTAGATTAATTTGAGCCTACAATTCCTTATGTAAATTTAATCCTTATTACAAAACCACAAACTCATAACAATGTTACTGGTTGGACTAATGTTTGAAATAGAAAGTGGAAAAAAAATCCTCTTAGGTCTAATCCTATCCCTTAGCGATCTTGTTAGCTCTCTAACTTTTGTGTTTCTATGATGTTGTGCCTATATATATTAATGCCATATTTTTAGTCTAGTATTAGATTAGGTTAGTCATATAACATTGTATTCTTATTTGATGTTATTTCTCTCAATTTTTTATAATCACATGCAATTCTAGATGTAGTGATTAACTCTAGTTTGTAGTTGATGTAACTTTTTTATACACTATTAATAAGGAGTAGATAAAATATAAAAATTTCATGATGACATCTACTAGTCAAACAATGAAAAATGAGAACATGCCAAACTGTATTAGAAAATAAAATCATGACCACTGTACGCAGCATAAAATTGTGACCATTGTAAGTAGCTGCAAATCAATATGTCATAATTTAAACCAACCAAACCCAATTGTGGATGAAAAGTGGATGGCATTCTTTTTTTAGTGGTGAATTTCAAAGATTGACATTTTCTCTACAAAACAACTTAGAGGCTAGTGTATGGTGTTGAGTGATTCAAGTTTGAGA
>ML798595.1:405018-420686 GCA_009831015.1 Picea engelmannii | reverse complement strand
GTTTGTATTTATTGATTAATTAGGACTTGTCAAATTAGACAACAACTCGATTATTATATAAGCAACATAGATCAATAGTCACTTAATTTAATGGATAGTGGGTAATTTTTAATCAACGTTTCTTGATGTTGTTCAATGCCTAACTTAGTTCACCTTATGATAACATTGATGAAAATAGTAGCTTGGTAACAGTTGACTCCTTCGCACTTAGACATCTTGCTTATCAGTTAATAGTATGGTTGTTGGTGGAGTCGTGTAATAGCTTGTGCATTTCCTTTTGAATGTCATCATCTTGCGTATTTTCGACCTGTTGCTTGGGGTTTGGGTGTAGTCTTCTTATCAATATTTCAGCTCCTAGCGCGTTGGATTTATCTTGAGTCCTTGGTCCAGATGGGTTATGTTGCGCCAGGGTTATTGCCGCACCTATCACGTGGGGATGGCATGATTCCTGATGAGGGGATCATGGCACACCCTATTGGATAGAGGCGAATGATAAATTGGTCGAAGTCTGTGCTTCCCATTGTGGGTGTTGTTTGATCGTGTAAGTTCGTTAT
The DNA here is from genome assembly GCA_009831015.1 of Picea engelmannii. Taxonomy (NCBI): domain Eukaryota; kingdom Viridiplantae; phylum Streptophyta; class Pinopsida; order Pinales; family Pinaceae; genus Picea; species Picea engelmannii. Next base: position 420,132 of record ML798595.1, on the reverse strand, counting down.
TGGTGCTTGGGTTGTAACACCTTCATGTGTTTGGTTTTGCGTGCCATAGAGGTTCTAGTGACTGGTCATCGAGACCTTTGTGTTGGGATTTTGGATGTTGTCCTTAGCTTGTAAACGTCGTCGTGTTGTGTGTCCGACGGGGAGTCGTTCCTATCTTTTGATTTACGCATGTTTCACCCAGTTGATCTTTGTGCTAGTGTGTTGAGTTTTTGTTGTATTTTTCCTGATTTGTGTGCGCATGTTCGTCGACAGGTTGTGTGGTTCAACTGTTGTCGTCGTTTCCTTCTTGCCCAAAAAAAAAAGAAAAAATTGTACTTTTTTCTTCATTGGCAGTCGTAACGATAAGGGACGTTACATATGGTATCAGAGCCAGGTTCAACCCATGACTTGGGATCACTATGGCTTCCGTTGATGTGATATTGATTATAATGTTGCTAATTAAGTTGACTTGTATTCATGTAGGTAATCATGGTTAGAGGACACTGCAGAGGTAGACGACAAGGTGTTAGGGGAGGAGGTGTGACACCCCCAATAACATCCACGCCTGAGGGGTATAACCCTCAGGGAGATGAACAGGTGGTTGGGAAGGAGAAGATAGCGGTGGGTGATGTGGTTGGGATTATGAGGGCCTTTCAATGGATGTCTGAGGCATTGATCAGCCGTTTGGACAGAGATGAGGCCAGGGCACTGGTACCCCCCGAGGGTCCACTGCGTGCTCCGGTTGGTACTGGTAGCATTCACTGCAAACTCGAGAAGGTCAAATTTCTTGAGTTCTTTGGTGCCTCGGACGACATAGCCGTCAAGGCATGGTTGGAGAATATGGCAATGTGCTTTGCACTTCACGACTATACCTCCAATATGAAGGTTTGCATGACAGTCTTTTAACTAAAGGGGAGCACTCTTCTATGGTGGAAGACGCTCCTGCCACAATTGAACATGCCCGTCGAAGATGTGTCATGGGAATTGTTCAAGGAACGGTTCCGAGAGAGGTACCTATCATAGGAATTCATTAAGCGTCAACTCAACGAGTTCAATGCCTTGCGACAAGGTGTCCATACAGTGCCCAAGTACGAGGCCCATTTTATGGAGTTGCTTCAGTATGATCCGCACCTTAACACTGAGAAACTTAAGGTCAACAGGTTCTTGTTTGGCCTTAAATTCATCATTCGTGCAAAGGTTAGGATTCTGATGCCGCAAACCTTACATGATGTCATTCATAATTCCCTCATAGCAGAGGAGGAGCTTATCAATGGGGGTTAGAGCAGGACTCCAGTGATGCCAGTAGGGTAGGTGTCATCTGGTGCGCAACAACATCAGACACCAGCTAGACAAATGCCAGGGTATCATGGCTTCCAGAGAGGATCCACTTTTACTACACCTCAGTGACATGTGCCACAACTGCAGACTCCTTACCGAGGACCACAACATCAACCGCAAAAACAACAGTTTAGGCCTGTTCAGTAGAATAGATCAGGATTCTAGGCTAGTGGGTTGTTAGCTTCTACTTCAGGTACCAGGAGTACTAGATCGAAGAAGGGGTGTTGGACATGCGGCGAGCCACACTACCAGCGCGACTGCCCAATAGAGAGGACTAGAGAATCTGGATCAACCGAACCCACCTCCGTGGGAGATTTGGGAAAGGCCCATAAAATTCAAACAATGGTGAATAACTGCCAGGTAGAGCACTAGTCGACTGTGCTCGAGATGTCAGGTACTGTCGCTGACCAGACCCTTAGTATTTTGATAGATCTCGGTGCTACCGAGAGTTTCATTTATGGTGCAGTGCTAAAAAGAATTAAGGTAAAGGCAGTCGAATAGGATGAGTTTAGTTTTGTATAGATGGCTTCGGGAGCCAAACAGAAGGTTGGAGGGAAGGTTACGGGCTATACCCTTAACCTGAGAGATTTTGTCACCAAGGCCAACCTATATGTCACGATATTAGGATCTTATGACGTCGTGATTGTTAGGTGAAAATATTATCATTTAATTATGTTGTAGTACTTGCCCAACTATTTAATTTGTCAATCTGAGGTTTGTAGGATTACGAAGCACACGCACTATATATGTAGGACTGAAGTAGAAGTAATCTAATCTAAATTGCTGAAATGAAATTAATCTAGGAAAGCATTGAAAGACTAACTAGGAAAGCAGTAAATTAATCTAGGAAAGCAGGAAATTAATCTAGGAAAGCACTACAACATGTGAAGAGTTGAACAAAAATTGACATATGTGAGCTCACACAATAAATCAATCTCAAATTATATTACAAGAATCAAATGACAAAGAATGAAAGAATAACAATGAAAGAATCAAATCCAAGAATCCCCTTCTCCTAATTACAAGACTAAATTATGAATTACATGCCCCCCCTCATGAAGAGAGAACACTCTCTTATATACATGTGTGTCATAATGACAGATCCACTATTCTCTCAACCACTCTCAACTAATTTCCCATTATTACAAGATATGATCCCTTCAAATCCTCCACACATCTCTCCCAAATCTTCCATGATCTTCTCTCTTTCAAATCTTCAAGTTTGAAGATGTAATTCGAATTTGAGGATAGGTGGTGAATTTTGACTTTGTTGAAATCTTCAAATATGCCTGCACACATCATAAAACTCATCCAACCTTGAGATATAATGAAAATATGTTAATTTCTAATATTTAATTACAAATTCACTTATAATACTAAAATGAATAAAGTGGAAAATAATAAGGTGAAACCCAAATGTATTTATGAAAATGGTATGATGGAAGGTGAATGGGACGATGAAATGTAAGGAATAGTGAAGAAAAAGGTGGATGAAAATATGACATTTCTAAGGCCCAACATGCGCCCCAACTGAACTTGTTGCATGTACTCATGCAACCATGCATGGATCTTCTTAAGAAATTTTGGCATTTAAACTATGTCTTTGATTAATGATGTCTTTTTAATAAGGAATATTTCTAGGATGTAAAATACAAGAGTAGCAACATGTAAAATACATGTGTAACAGCATGTGAAATATGTGTAACAACATGTGGAATTTTCTTATGGTTGGTTCTTGTGTGACAACCATGAATACAAAAAAAAATGTTGGTTCTTGTGTTAACAACATTAATTTCACTTATTGATTTTCTTGCTGCAATAATTTAGTCATATACTCACTGGAAATAATAATAAGCTATCAATGTGCATAAGAAAACATCATTGTGTATAAGAAAGCCTTTTCTTTATCTTTATGAATCATGCCAATATGTATCAATCAAAATGCAACAAAGTGTCATTGGAAAAGAAATGTCAGTGAATCATAAATGGAATGATGAGATGGTAAAATGGAATAATGGTAATGAATATGTAGTGAATATAGCCCCCCCATCCAACTGAAGTGGTTTCATATCCTTATGCAACTTGGCATAGGTTATGAAAGTGAAAAAGGAAATAGAGCATGGTGAGGGAATTTTCCAAAGTTATTCATTACTAGCAAATAAGGAATTACATGATTAAAGATTAGAAAATAACATACCTCCACTTACCCAAGAATGATGATGAACAATGAAAGAGGAATATGGATGATACTGATGGTGGAGCATGGAAGATGTGACTGTTGTAGGATCATGAAAATGTAACTGCTAATGTTGTTGCTGCTATAATTGTTGGATCAGAGAATGCGAAGTGGAGGGATCTGAACTGCTACTAATGAATCATGAAAAAGAGGAAGATTAAAGTGGAAGGTAGTACTCTCATATATCTGAAATCAAACTGCTGCAACTACTGAGGGGATCATGAAAAAGTGTATAGTCTTCACCCGCTACAAACTGATGGTACAATTCTAATCATGCGAATGAATGTGTCGATGTCGAACATGAACATAAATCATTGGATTATCGACCATTGTTGAATTTCGTTAACCAATGCAAGACAAACTCATCAGTGATGTCAATGAGTGTCAAGGTATCCGAGGAAATCTTGGGAAGTGAGAATAGAGGTGCTGATGTCGAGCCACTTGCAAGATCTAACGATCAAGGGACATTGATGTATTCCCATGATTTCTAGCGAGAGAACTTGCCATTAAGGCATGCAAGCCCCTAGGTACTCAAAAGGAACTCTAGTCTATATCCCAGATAAGGTGTTGAGGTCGATGGGGAAAGACTTGTTGAAAGGTGGGCCTTAAGGAATCCCACATTAGTCAACACGAGTTTGTATAAAAATATTTGGTAGGACTATATGAAAGATCTCAGTAGCAATAGTGTTTATGGCAAGGCAATGTAATCGTGGAAAGGGAGTTTGTTTTATTCAAAAGGAAAAATGGAAAGGAAAAAATGAACTGAAAAAGATAAAGGAAATGATGTATGCATCTCAGAAAGATAGGTATGTTCGAATTCATGATGGATAAGGCAATAGAAGATGGATTCAACATAGGGATGATCAATGTACTGACAAGGAGTAATTGAGGTAAGCATATCATGACACAAAATGGTTTATGAACATGTTACAAATACAGGAGTAACAACATGTAAAATACATGTGTAACAACATGTAATACATGTTTAACATCATGTAACACGTGTAACAACATGTAAAATACATGTGTAACAACATTGTCATGAAATGTATTATGAAGATGAACTCCTTCAAACTGTTTATCAAAGCATGTTTTTATGAAAAATGTTGTGATTCTTGGAGATCACTGCGGCATGAATTACGAGCATCTTGTTCCTGCAATCAATCTTAATACTAATACTGCAATCAAACTTGTGAGAGAAACATAAGATTTGAAATGCAAGATTAAGTACAAATGAGAACAAATTCAAAGTAGAAAATAAATGCAGTTATACCTGTTGTCCGCACTTGTTAGTTCTGTCATTGATTCCGCCAAAGTGACTTAAGAAAAACAAAGAAACGTTAAACGTAAAAACACGTGTTTATTACTATTTTCGAGAATGTTTTAAAGTGTCCATTTGCAAAATTTGTTTTCATTATATATATTTTTTCCTTTTTGTGGTTTTGTATATATATATTTTTATTGTTTTCTATTATTCTCAAAAATAAAATAAAAACAATTAATCCAAATGAATACTGTGATCATGCTTGTATAACCATTTTCTCTTTTGTTGATTGGAAAAATATACCAGAGTTTTGCAAACCATTACTTTATACAATAGTAACTATAATGTTATTAGTGTGAATCTCACACTCCGATTAGAATTGGTATAATTCAACAACAAATTCAGCACACGCATCACAGGGATCTATGGATTTAGAAACTATTGCAATGACTCTTTATAAACTGCAAGCACTGTGTTCCAAATTCTCCATGTCCATCAAACATCCCAAAGTAAGAGCATGCAATCAAAAGGGAATTAAAAAGTAATAGAAATAGAACCGGTCCAAAGAGAGCATGCAAAATATAGTTACCTGGACTTGACCAAGAGTTTGACTGTGTATCTGCCACATTAGAAAACTAGCCATCCCGAAATATGGCCATTTCATGTTTAGAAAAACAAAAACTGCTCTCAAACCAAGCATAATTTTTAAAAACCTCTCGCGCGTCAGCTAAATAAGACCCTTCTGCACAAAACAAATGTGCCATATTTTTAAAATTCATCATAGTTTGCTCCAAAATTGCACCCGAAGATGACTTTCTGCAAAATGACGTTAATTGACGGAAAAATTCAAATTCTCATTGCATGTGTGAGATGGGTGTGGTCTGAGACATGAAGAATCTATAGGCTTCCTTGATAGAATATGATTTGTATCCTCTTCATACCTCTCTTAAAATGTAAAGACCAACCCTTGTATTTGAGCGATGGAAATCAAACTAGATCTTTCTCATGAAATCAAATTTGGGAAAAATGTCTAACGAGAGAAAGAAAATCATGACAGCTAGAAACATATCTCCAATACTGCAGATCAAGATTATCATTTAATTCTGGAAGAGATGAATTGGAAAGAAGATTGTTGCAAATTGAATTGATACACAATCAAATGATAGATGGATTTTAGTTTTGCATGCCACATTATCAAAGAATGATATCTAAGATTGGTTATGGGAATGGCAGGAGAAGATAATCTTAGATTCCAAAAAAAATAAAATCTATATCAATCTCTTGGTAGCAAAACGGTCAACAAAGAATGAGATCGAGTCATCAACTGACAGCTAACAATCGACCCCAGAAAGGATTGATCCCGAAATCTTTTTGAGATCTTAAAATGTACAACAACTAATCAATCCCATAAAATTCTCACTTGCATATCATTCTAGTTACCGAAATTTGTGGCAAAAATCTCGTGTGGATTGTCATTCATCGGAAAAGAAAGAGGACTTGACTAATCAATTGATTGTTTTGTTGTTTTCTATCACAGATTCAGGAGAATACCACCGAAGTATTTTATTATTTCGTTGTCACAATTGCGGGTTTTATTTCCAGGCTGCAGGTTTAGCATGGGTGGAAAACGCAATTCAACCAATTGCAAGAAGAACACAGTTTCAACCAAAGTTTCAACATGATTTTACAGTTTCAGCATGAAAAACGTCACTATATCAGCATGGAAAAACATTACTGTATCAACATGTAAAATTTCACTGTCTCAACGACTATCTCATCATGTAAAAATTTCACTGTTTCAACATGCTGTAACATCATGTAAAATTTTCGCTGTAACAACATGTAAAATTTTCAATGTCTCAGCGACTGTCTCATCATGTAAAAATTTCACTGTTTCAGCATGCTGTAACAACATGTAAAATTTTCGTTGTATCAGCACGCCATAACAACATGTAAAATTTTCGTTGTAACAACATGTAAAATTTGGTTTTGTTTTATTCGTCTAAATTTTTTTTATTGTGTTTATTTGCAGGTCAAAGGATGGATGCAAAAACATTCATTCCTGAAATCAAAATCATCCCTATTTTCTAATCCTCTTGATCGCACGAAGCATGGAGGAGAGCATACTTATTCTAGGTAAAAGAAAAATCTGATAATGAAAACAAAAACTGAAAATGAAAGCCTACCTACTCTATACTAATTAGAATTAAAAATTAGTTACGTGTAGGAAAATTTCCAGTGGAGCCATTCATGTATCAGTAACAACAATGTGTTAAGTGGAAATTTTTCGAATGAAAAATAGAAATTTACAAGAATGAATGAATCTAGTTGTTTTAACTGTAAATTAACAAAATTAAAAGAATATAACCTGGTAGTCACTTGAAACCATCGTTCAATATAGATTTCATAGTCATAGGACTGGTAGTATGGACTGGTTGGAATCACATGAGGCGATACTCAACCGTAAGAAAAAATAGTTGAAATTGGTCAATGATGAGGGATAGAGACACGTGATTGTAGGTCGGAACCAGGGAGTTTCCTTGAGGTTCATATCTTCCTTGCAGCTACAGAAGAGCATGCACAAGGGGTGTAAGATTTATGCGATCCTTGCATTAAATGAAAAGGGAGTAGAGGAAGGTCTAGAAAACCTTCCGGTTGTGAGAGAGTTTGTGGATGTCTTGTTGGAGGAGTTACCTGGGATGCCGTCGGAGAGGGAATTGGATTTTACCATAGACCTAAAACTGGAGACTGAACCGATAGCTAGAATGCCTTATCGGATGTCGACCCCGGAGTTACAGGAGTTGAGAATGAAACTGAAGGAGTTGTTGGACCTAGGACTTATATGTCCAAGTGTGTCACCATGAGGCGCGCCTATTATTTTCATACAAAAGAAGGATGGGTCGTGGATAATCTGCATTGACTACCGTCAATTGAACAAGGCAACGATCAAGAATCAATATCCGTTGCCAAGGATTGATGATCTATTTGATCAGATGAAGTGTGCGACGATGTTTTCAAAGATCGATTTGTGATCAGGGTATCACCAGTTATGGATCAAAGAGGATGACGTCCCTAAGACCTCTTTTAAGATGAGGTTTGGACATTACGATTTTATTGTTTTACCGTTTGTACTAAAAAACACCCCAGGGGTATTTATGAGTTTAATGAACGGGGTGTTCCACAAGTACTTGGAAAAGTTCATCCAAGTATTCATTGATGATATTTTGATTGACTCTCGGATGATGGAGGAGCATGATGAGCACTTGCGCTTGGTACTACAATGTCTGCGAGAGAACAAATTGTATGGGAAATTGTCTAAATGCTTGTTTTACCAATCAAAGATTCACTACTTAGGGCATGTCATCTCCGGTAAAGGTATCATTGTGGATCCAGCAAAGGTCGAGGCTATTATGGAATGGCTTGTGCCGACTAATGTCCTGGAAGTGTGTAGATTCATGGGTTTAGTAGGATACTATCGATTGTTCATCGAGGGATTTTCAAAGATAGAAAATCCGATCATGGAATTGCAAAAGAAGAACAAGAAGTTTGTTTGGACCGAGCAATGCGCTAAAGCATTTCAAAGGCTCAAGGAGATTTTGAAAACAACACCGATACTAAAGTTCCTTGACATGTATGCAGACTTCTTGATATGCACTGACACTTCCAAGGAAGGCTTAGGCGAAGTCTTGATGCAAGACGGTCGATTGATCACTTACATCTCGAGGAAATTGAGAAAGCATGAGGAGAACTATGCGACACATGATTTTGAGTTGTTATCCATTGTTTATGCCTTGAGAGTTTGGAGACACTACCTTGTTGGACGAAAATTTGAACTAAAAATGGACCACTGTGGACTACATCACATATTTACGCAAAGAGGCTTGAACGCACAAACATGCGTTGGTCGGAATTGCTTAGCGAGTACGACTTCAAGATTACTTACATAAAAGGAATAGTGAGCCGAGTTGCAGATGAATTAAGTCGAAGACCACACATCTTTTCGATGTTGCCGCTTCAGACGAATCTACATGAAAATATTCTAACTTTACAACGCAACGAAGACTGGTACAAAGAGGTCAAGGATTTTATCGGACAAAACACAATGATGGTACCAATATTTGAAGCATTTACGTTTGACGAAGATGGATTATTGAGGTTTAAAAATCAGATTTACGTACCACCGAATGACGAGTTGAGGAGTTTAATCCTAAACGAGGCTCACAAAGCAGTGTACATGGCTCACCCGGGAGTCACGAAGATGAGGGAGAACCTTAAACCCTTATTCTTATGGAAAGGAATGAAGGTAGACATAGTCAACTATGTGGCCAGATGTCTAGAATGTTAGCAGGTAAAGGCTAAACATAGACATCCAACATGATTAATACAACCACATGCTATTCCGGAATAAAAATGGGAGGTTATTTCAATGGATTTCATTGTTGGATTGCCACTGACGGCAAAGAGACATGACTTGATTTTTGTGGTAGTCGACACTTTGATGAAGAGTGCTCATTTTATTCCTGTGCGTACGACATATTAGGCACATGACATAGCTAGAGTTTTCATCAGTGAGATTGTGAGGCTGCATGGCCTGCCTAAGAGGATTATATCCGATCGAGGATCGGTGTTTATCGGACAATTTTGGACTAGTTTCCAAGAGACCTTGGGAACCCAACTTAAATTTAGTACTGCGTATCACCCAGAGACTGATGGGCAGACCGAATGAACAAACCAAATCTTGGAAGACATGTTGTGCATGTACATGATGGACCAACATAAGTGTTGGGAAGAATTCTTGTCACTGGTATAATTCTCATATAACAGTAGTTACCAAAGCACCATTAATATGGCGCCTTTTGAGTTTCTTTACGAGCGACCATGTCAGACGCCTTTGAGTTGGGATCGGCTTTAGGATAGGGTCCTGGTGGGACCAAAAGTGATCCAAGAAATGGAATATCAAATGCAAACAATAAGACAAAGGATCAAATAAGTGCATGATCTACAAAAGAGTTATTCTGATACGTGTCATGTTGACCACAATTATGAAGTTGGAAATCGAGTCTTCTTGTGGGTAAAACTGCATAAGAGTTCGATCAAGTTTGGAAAGGGAGATAAACTCTCTCCTAGGTTCATGGGACCCTTCAATATTGTGGAGAGGAAGGGGCTCGTGGCCTATCGACTAGCCTTGCCTGATTCTTTGAGGCGTATGCACAATGTTTTTCATGTATTTGTTTTGAGACATTATATTAGTGATCCTACACATGAGTTCCTTGCAGGTATCGGACAAGGGGACGCTCATGGATGAGCCGATATGCATCCTATATTATCGGATTCGACAGCTACGACGTCGAACAATAGATCAGGTCAAGTTCCGGTGGGACAACTATAGTCTGCACTCAGCGACCTGGAAGGACACATATGATATGCGCCAACAGTTTCCATTTTTGTTTGATAGATAGAGTTATGATACTGTGATACACATTATTTTGGCACTAATATACTGTGAAACTTCGGGATGAAGTTTATACCAAGAGGGGGTGTATGTAACATCCCTCTCTTGCGCGCACTGAAGGAACTTATTCTTTGAGGACACTTTCTTGCAAGTGATCCAAATTATTATACTATTGGGCATCTGATTATGATTATGAGGCATTAAGGATATGATTACATGTTATTTTTTTATATTGACATAGAAAGGTGCTATTGACTAGGTTCTCCTGAGTGTGCAGGACTTTGGACCTTGAGGATGTAGAGGCATCGATGAAACCCCTTGGACTTTGGATTGATTCAGGGAGTGAACTATTGGGGTTTGATTGTTGTAGATATGACATATGTACATTTGATTAGATGTTATAATGATTGATTATTATTGCTGACATGATTTGTTGATGATGCATATGACGATAGCTTGCTAACCAGACTCACATGTGGAGTAGAGGGGTTACACGCGACAACTAGATACATTGAGGGATAGGTGTGGACAACAGCCCTGCCACAACCTACTAGCACTCTCATCGTGGCTCGAACTATAGGTTAACAATTACCTATTTCGAGAAGACCCACGATGTCATGAGGGAAGACTACGATAGTCACTCACGATGATTCTAAGGGGTGTGCAATAAGGTATGGGCCTTATTCCTTAGAGGCCCTTATTCTCCCACAATATCACCTGGCGGAGTATTGACTATAGAGGTTTTTTGTGTCTACCAAGTCAGTCAAGAGGCGAGTGGCACCCTTGGAGCACGTAGTGCGTCCTGAAGGGCACGTCGTGCAAGGAAAACAGAAAAAGGAGAGTGGCACCCTTCGAGCACCTAGTGCATCTTGAAGGGCATGTCACGATTTCAACGGGTAAGTGAATAAACCTAGTCGGCCTTAAAATGAATGAAATTATAAGTGTGATTTAAAAACAATTTCCCTAATAAAAATGTCACCTGGCCCAGTGAAATTAAAATCTAGGTCTAAGTGATACTTGGTAAGAAAAAAATTGATAATAATCATAATTAAACATGTGATGAGAAGGGGGTAAGAAATTCAAATAATTTATTAAAATCAAATTATATTGAGGGATTAAAAATTTAAAATGGAATCGATTGTTTTTCTACTTGTGCTAATTAAAAATTATTAATTAAAAAGAAAAAGAGGTAAAAGGTAATTTTTCTACACTTTCTAATTTGAGTTTTAGATAAAAAGGGAAAAGAGGGAAAATTAAAAGAAATAGGAAACTAAGGGGAAAAGGGGAAACACAAAGAAAAATGGAAACTTAAGGAAAAATAAATAAAGTAGAATGACTAACTTAGTAAGGAATCTTGCCTTTAATATCTTTCTAAAAATGAACTCAACTAGGAATTTAGTAAGGGCGTAAGTCATTTAAAATGTGTAAGGGAATATAGGGACACCAAGGAGCAATTTTATGAATGATTTTTGGTGGGTGAGGGAAATAGGAGTAATTAAATAATTAATGAAATTGTTTTTTGGTGCAACTAGGGGGATGGGTGACATATGTACGGGGGAGATTTTTCTGAAATAAATTAATGAAAATTAAATTAAATGGGAAATTGGGAAAGAAATCACTTAGAAACCCTATAAAAAGGATGGAGCAGGAGGAGTATGGACATCATCTTTTATGCGTAACATTACGCTGCATAATTTTTGTCTTGATTGACTTATATTGTGGGAGTTGGGATACCCAGCTTGGGTAACGAGTGGTAGCTCGACCTTGTGAGGTGAGCCAATTGCTAGTTGTTTTTGGGTTTAGTGTGCATGGCCCCTTTGTGGCTCGGGGGGCTCAGGGGGAAGAAGAGTACCCCTAGCTTGGTTGGGAGGTACCGGTGAAGTCACATTGATCAGCAAGCAGGTGCTAGATGGAGCATCCGAGACAACAACTCAGAGTTGTCACCTTAGGCTACGGTATGCCTGCGTTTATTTTGAATGGTAGATAAATATTTTTCTTGCGCTTTCATTTATGTACTTTTTATTGTGTAAAGAAAAGTGGTTTACTTAGCATTTTTAATCGATAACTTAAAGTCATCATAGATTTACACTAAATGCATCGAATTGATTTACTTGGCCACCGATCCTTGATTGCTATGACTATTCTGTTTTATTTATTGAATATTGGAAGAGATTGTGCCTTATCTTTCGTCCTCATCCCTAGATCATCAGTCCATGCCTCAACAGTCGACCAGGATCCAAATCGACGGTCGTCACTTCGGTGCATAGCGACCTATAGATTCTAATGCCCTACTTTTCTGTTTGTGGATGATGAGTGAAGGATATCTTTTCCCAGATGTCTACCCCTTCTTAGCTCTGCCATGGTTGTTCCTGGTTAAGTGATTGTCTTGCGCCTTCTTGCGAATGGATACCTCTGTTTTTTTTTCATCTTCATTCTCTGCAATTTTAATGACCACGTTTCTTATTATCTATGGACTTCATTTCAATACATTCCACTGTGATTTTCCCTCTATAATTTAATATATTTTGACAATGAATTTAGCTTACTTTTTAACACATCTGGCCTGCGATTTTCTTCTGCAAATCATTAATTTTTAATGGTGAATTTTACCCTGCAAATTTACCCTTGGTATATACTTTTAAAGACTACTTGTTGGCATAAGGGAAAACCTAGGGTTCAATTCTTCAATAGCGCACCAACAAAACCCTAACTACCGGCCCTTTCGGCAACAGCTTTGAAGCAGATGAAGTCTCACCCGAGGTAGAGGCATGGGTGGTTGCAAGACTCCGGTCTCTGCATCCTTAGCTGGGAAAGAGATCTGTGATTGTAATACCTTAACAGAGAACTTAACAGTTATAATTCATTAGACTTTGTTTACAGTGCAGATAAACCCTAATTACAACACAACACAATATTCAACAAGATCCAACACTTTCAAGTACTAAGCACAAGGAAACAGATCAAATCTAGTATCTTATTCACATCATTAAGCACTAAGCTATCATATTCATCTAAGCATACATAAATGTACTAAGCATTAATCATGTGAACAATAAAACAACCATAATGCACAAAGCAACCACAACATAGGATATATGTGGTTCACCCCCAGCCCGGGGCTATGTCCACCAACTCTTCTCTTCTTTATTGTATTCTATCAAGCTTCTTACAGGCACATAGCATCAAAATCCTACTCCACAGAGGACATGAGATTTGCGCGCACCTCGTCAGATTCTCCTTCCCCAAGTAAGTCACAACACAAAAATCCTTCCTATAGTTTGTGCACAAATCACTACAACTATGCACAAAGCCTCATACAATCACTTGCACTTAGCACAACTTAGAACTTGGCCCCCCAATCCTTACATCACCTATATATCTATTTATACATTACAAAAGGGCCAAAACATGGGTAAACCCATGGGCGGATATCCCACACCCGTTACATAAGTCCAAAACCCAAAAGTGCCCTAAAAAGGGGCCTAGATATCTCGATCTCCGCTTCGACTCGCACTCCACCTTCGACAGCCTGTCAAAGTCCCAAAAATAGTTCAAACTTGACCAAGGATCTCCAAAACTTGGTCAATGGCCAACATTCCCTCAACACTCACCTGTGACTTGTCCCGAGTCACTCTGATTTTTTTAATTCTGCCTCGAAAGCCTCACGCTTGGCTCGATCTTCTTCGACCTATTGTTGTGCCATGGCCTCCTGCTCGGTGAACTTCTGAAGAACTGCCTCATTCACAGGTCCTTCCAAGAATTTGTCAACTGTAGTGACTACTTGTTATAGTTCTACTCCTCGTCCTTCAATCTCTTCGAATAGTTGGCAAGCTGCATCCTGGATTGGATGGAGCTTCTGAGTCACTTCTATGACTTTGCTCTGTATGGAATGGAATTTCTTTTGAACATTGCGTTGTTCCTGGGATCGTTTCATTATCTCAACTACTGAAAATATATTTAACTACGCATGTACTATTGTTGCTTGCTTCTTTGCCTCCTAGAGTTGTGACTCTAGTGTCTTTAGTCTAGGATCCTCAGTGAGTTGCTCATAAGTCTGCACTGTTAACTCCCAAAATGAAACCGTCCTTTCGACCGAGTTTTGGGTGGATATAATTGATTTCAGTAGTATCTTCAAGTCATTTTTGAGTTTTTATAGCTGAGAAAATTTTTGGTTTTGATGTGTCTTAGGAAATAATCAATCCATAAAGTCTTCTGTTTCGAAAATGTGACTGTTTACTTTCAACAGCTAACATCATGTTAAAGGGTCCATTGTATGCTGTGGAAAGCGATAGCTTTCAACAGCTAAGGGCGTTGTTTCATCAGTTCAAATGCTGCGGAAAGTGACGAGGCGCGAAAGGCTCGACAGACAGTTCGCACATGGCACGATACGGAGAGTACTTACTTTCGTGCTAAGGAAGGTTTTTCAAATGATGTGGTACGTTGCTTTGCTTTCCGCAGCTAAAGTGATTTTCCTATCAAACGGTGCGCTGTGGAAAGTGTTCACTTTCCGCAGCTAACAGGGTTTCCAGAAGAGTTCGCGCATTGGTGAAAGTGGCAAGCGAGCGTGATGGTATGAATGTTCTCCAACTCTGTAGCTGCATGAAGCGCGACTCACGTGCTCATTATCCACTCACACATGAAATCATGAGGTGATCACCCCACGTCACAACAAGATCCGAGACATGCGTTGGTGGAAGCAAGAAATCATGGCAGTTTAAGCTTGTATAACAGGATATGACAGAGATGTGAAATCTTCTCAGAACCGGTGCGTAACTATCATCACACCAGAAATGGCAAGTTCACATCCAACGACGCAGGTACAGATGAGGTTCAGAGCGTCTGACA
>ML798595.1:355449-379965 GCA_009831015.1 Picea engelmannii | reverse complement strand
AAAATGAAAATGTCTCCTTGGTATATATAGGAGACTAGGAGGTATAATTACAACTAATGGCCTAAAGTCGACATAAATAAAATAACATTACTAATATAATATGCCTCAATTAAGGGGTAATGAGCCAATATTAGGGCTTAACAGAGCCGATCCACATCCTGGATCATCTCATTCGACAACTAAGACGTCGAACATTAGATCAGGTCAAGGTCCAGTGGGACAACTATAGTCCACTCTCAGTGACCTAGGAGGACGCATATGATATGTGCCAACAGTTTCCATTTTTGTTTGATAGATAGACTTATGATACTGTGATACACATTATTTCAGCACTTATATATTATGAAACTTTGGGACAAAGTTTAGACCAATAGAGGGTGTATGTAACATCCTTCTCTTGTGCGCACTGAGCGAACTTATTCTTTGACGACACTTGCTTGCAAGTGATCCACATTATTATACTATTGGGCGTCTGATTATGATTATGAGGCATTATGGATATGATGACATGTTATTTTGTTGGATTGACATAGACATGTGCTATTGATTGGATTCTCCTGAGTGCGCAGGACTTTGGACCTTGAGGATACAGAGGCATCGATGAAACCCCTTGGACTCTGGATCGAGTTAGGGAGTGAACTATTGGGGTTTGATTGTTGTACACATGACATATGTACATCTAATTAGATGTTATGATGATTGATTATTATTGTTGACATAATTTGTCGATGATGTAGGCTGACGATAGCTTTCCGACCAGACTCACATGTGGAATAGAGGGGTCACACATGACAACCAGAGACATTGAGAGAGAGGTGTGGACAACAATCCTGCCACATACTACTAGCACTCTTGTCGTGGCTCGAACTAGGGGTTAACGATTACCTAGTTCGAGAAGACCAACGATGTCGTGAGGGTAGACTATGATAGTCGCTCACGATGATTCTAAGGGGTGTGCAATAAGGCAGGGGCCTTATTCCTTAGAGGCCCTTAGTCTCCCACAAGATCACCTGGCAGAGTATTGATTCCAAAGTTTTTTGATGTCTATCAAGTCAATCAAGAGGTTAGTGGCACCCTTGGAACAAGTAGTGTGTCCTGAAGGGCACATTGTGCAAGGAAAACAGAAAAAGGAGAGTGGCACCCTTAGAGCACCTAATGCGTCTTGAAGGGCACGTCATGATTTCAACGGGTAAGTGAATAAACCTAGTCATCCTTAAAACGAATGAAATGATAAGTGATATTTAAAAACAATTTTCCTAATAAAAATGTCGCATGGCCTAGTGAAATTAAAATCTAGGTCTAAGTGATACTCGTGGTAAATGTTTTTTTAATAATAATCATAATTAAACATGTGACAAGAAGGGGGTAAGAAATTCAATTAATTTATTAAAATCAAATTATATTGAGGGATTAAAATTTTAAAATGGAATTGTTTGTTTTTCTACTTTTGCTAATTAAGATTTATTAATTAAAAAGAAAAAGGGGTAAAAGGTAATTTTTCTACAATTTCTAATTTGAGTTTTAGATAAAAAGGGAAAAGAGGGAAACTTAAAAGAAATAGGAAACTAAGGGAAAAAGGGGAAACATAAAGAAAAAGGGAAATTTAAGGAAACAAAAAAAACAAAATAACTAACTTAGTAAGGAATCTTGCCTTTAAGAACTTTCTAAAAATGAAATCAACTAGGAATTTAGTAAGGGCGTAAGTCATTTAAAATGTGTAAGGGAATATGGGGACACCAAGGAGTGATTTTAGGAATGTTTTTTGGTGTGTGAGGTAAATAGGAGTAATTAAATAATTAATGAAATTAATTTTTGGTGCAACTAGGGGGATGGGTGACATGTGTACGGGGGAGATTTTTCTGAAATAAATTAATGAAAATTAAATTAAATGGGAAATTGGGAAAGAAATCACTTAGAAACCCTATAAAAAGGATGGAGGAGGAGGAGTATGGACATCATCTTTTATGCATAATGTTACACTGCAAAATTTTTGTCTTGATTGACTTATCTCGTGGGAATTGGGATACCCAGCTCAAGTAACGAGTGGTAGCTCGACCTAGCGAAGCGAGCTAGTTGCTAGTTGTTCTTGGGTTTAGTGTGTGTGGCCCCTTTGTGGCTCGAGAGGCTCAAGGGGAAGAAGAGTACCCCTAGCGTTGTCTGGGAGGTACCGGTGAAGTCACATCGGTCTGCAAGCGGGATCTAGATGGAGCACGTGGGACAATGACTCGGAGCTGTCACTTTGGGCTACAGTACGCCTATGTTTATTTTGAATGGTAGATAAATATTTTTCTTGCGCTTTCATTTCTTTACTTTTTATTGTGTAAAGAAAAGTGTTTTACTTAGCATTTTTAATCGAGAACTTAAAGTCATCATAGCTTTACGCTCCCTACATCGAATTGATTTCCTTGGCCACTGATCCTTGATTTCTATGATTGTTCTGTTTTGTTTATTGATTATTGGAAGATATTTTGTCTTATCTTTCGTCCTCATCCTTATATTATCAGTCCATGCCTGATCAGTTGGTTAGGATCTGAATTCATGGTCATCACTTTGGTGCATAGAGACCTATAGATTCTAATGCCTTGCTTTTCTGTGTGTGAATGATGAGCAAAGGATAGTTTTTCTCAGTTGTCTACCCCTTCTTAGCTCTACATTGGTTGTTCCTGGTTGAGTGATTGTCTTGTGGCTTCTTGTGAATGGATACCTCTGTGTTTTATTCATCTTCGTTATCTACAATTTTAATGACCACATTTCTTATTATCTATGGACTGCGTTTCAATGCATTCCATTGCAATTTTCCCTTTGCAATTTAATATATTTTGACGGTGAATTTACCTTACTTTTTAACACATCTGGCCTGCAATTTTCCTCTGCAAATCATTACTTTTTAATGGAAAATTTTACCCTGCAACTTTAACCTTAGTTTATACTTTTATAGACGGCTTTTTGGCACAGGGGCATACCCAGGGTTCAACACTTAAACAACGCACCAACAAAACCCTAACTACCGGCCCTTTCAGCAACACCTGCAAAGCAAATGAAGTCTCACCCGAGGTAGAGGCAGGGGTGGTTGCAGGACTCCAGTGTCTGCAACCTTAACTGGGACACAGATATGTGATTGTAATACCTTAACATAGCACTTAGCAGTTATATTTCATTAGACGTTTTTTACAGTGCAGATAAACCCTAATTATAGCATAGCGCAGTATTCAACAAGATCCAACACTTTCAAGTACTAAGCACAAGGAAATAGATCAGATCTAGCATCTTATTCACATCATTAATCACTAAGCTATCATATTCATCTAAGAATACATCATTGTACTAAGTATTAATCATATGAATAATAAAACAACCATAATGCACAAAGAAACCACAACACAGGATATACGTGGCTCACCCCCAACCTGGGGCTACATCCACCAAATCTTCTCTTCTTTGTTTTCTTCTATCAAGCTTCTTACAGGCACATAGCATCAAAATCCTACTCCGTAGAGGACATGAGATTTGCGCGCACATCGCCAGATTCTCCTTCCCCGAGTAATTCATGGAACAAAAAGCCGTCCTACAGTCTGTGCACAAAGAATTATAGCTAACTTGCACTTAGCTCTGCAAGTCTCATCATACACTATGCACAAAGCCTCATATAATCACTTGCACTTAACACAACTTACAACTTCGCCCCCCCATCCTTACATTGCCTAGATATCTATTTATACATTACAAAAGGTACAAAACATGGGCAAACCCATGGGTCGACATCCCATACCCGTTACATAATCCCAAAACACAAAATTTCCCTAAAAAGAGGTCTATATCCCGCAATCTCCGCTTCGACTTGTGCTTCGCCTTCGACAGCCTATCAAAGTCCCAAAAATAGGTCAAACCTGACCAAGGATATCCAAAACTTGGTCAAGGGCCAACAGGTCCCCAACACTCACCTATGACTCATCTCGAGTCACTCTTCTTTGGTTAATTCTACCTCAAAAGCCTCGAGCTTGGCTTGAGCTGCTTCGACCTGCTACTGTTCCAAGGCCTCCTTCTCGGTGAACTCCTGAAGAACTGCCTCATTCATAGGTCCTTCCAAGTGTTGCTCAACTGTAGTGACTACATGTTCTAGTTCTGCTCCTCATCCTTCAATCTCTTCGAACAGTTGGAAAGATGCATCCTTGACTGGTTGGAGCTTCTAAGTCACTTCCATGACTTTTCTCTGTATGGCATGGACTTGTTGTTGAATAGTGTGTTGTTCCTGGGATCGTTTCATTCTCTCAACTACTGACAAGAGCTTCAACTACGCCTGTAATGTTGTTGCTTGCTGCTTTGCCTCATGGAGTTGTGACTCCAGTGTCTTTAGTTCAACATCCTCAGTGATTCGCTCATAAGTCTGTAAGCTGCGATCACTTAGTTGTTTACATTCCATGGTGAAGGCCTTGATTCTCTCAACTACACTCCAAGAATTTGTTTCCCTTTGATCCCGCACATCCTACAGAGTGCTTGGAATTGTTTGTCGCTCAAGGTCTGTTATTCTCTATTGAAGCTGTTGAATGGCTTCAAAAAGTTGCGTTACTTGGTGCTCTACTAGGTCTTCCTCCTTTTTCTCTAAGCCTGTCACAGAGTGAAGTGCTCTGTTGACTACTTCTTTTACTCCAACCTGCTCTACGAGCAATTGTTCTTTCTCATGTTGTATCTGTGATTTCTCCTCTTAGAAATTTTCGTGGAGGGCGTCATTCTCCTACTGTGCAACTCAACATTCCTCTATCACTTCCTCTTGTGCTTGATTCAGGGCCACTGTGGCATGTTCTGTTTCTTCCTATCCGTGATGAAGGCGGGCTTCGGTTGCATAAGCTATTATACGAAGTTGGGAAGGCTCATCTCCCAATGCTGGTTCTTCTGATGGCGGGGGCCCAGTTGACACTATGCAGTTGGATTGAAGGGCTTGTTGGACACCTCTTAGATCTGTCTCAATTCTATCATACATAGCCTCTTGTTTTGCTTCATTTTTCTGCAAAATATCTTCCGAAAAGTTTGATAAAGCTGTGATAATGAATTCAAAGTCATCAACCGTGAGCATAGTCTACAGTTTTGGCTTACGGGCTTTGGACTTCTTCCACGATGTAGGTTTCATGGGGGAAACCTTTCTTTCCTTCAATGGATCAACCTCATCAACAGGATCCTGAGGTAGTGTTACTTCACCTTTCTTCTCCTTATCTTCTTTCCCATCATTCTCTTCTTTTTCCACTTCATTTCCACCTCCTCCGCCAGGAGAGTCTAAAGCAGTCTCTTCTGAGGCACTGCTTAGTTCTTGTACATCTTCTTTCTTCTTCCTTCAGCTACTGCTGGATGCATTGTATTCTTTGCAAGTAACCATCGGGCTTCCAATGAGGTTTGGGTCGGATAGTTCTACCTTGTCGACTGATATAAGGAAATATGCGGGCCATTCCTTAGTGATTTCTTACAAGTCCTCCTCAGTGAGCTTATAGTATGACTGAATCTCTTATTTACTCTCATATGTGCATGCAGTGATATATATAAAATGCCTATATGTGTGGAACTTCATAAGGGGCCTAAACCTATCCAGAGTGTTCGGTGTCATACGGGGGAACGCCTCGATATCCCTTTTCAGTTGCAGGTAGTAGGTATGGAATACTGCATTCGACTACCACTGTTTTCCCATATCTCTCGAACACTAGAGCGTGGTGAAATTCGGAGCAAGCGGCTCTAACGGCTCAATGTCAGGGAAGGTCACACCTTCCGACATCTCCCAAGATGTAAATGCGATAAGTATCAAGAGCCAACTAAAATGGAACTCATAGCCCTGATCCTGAGCTTCGCAAAAATCCACTTCGAGTTGGTTGACTAAGTAACTAACCCAGTTCATCTGTTTTCCCTCCACGCATTTTCCAGCGAGGTCAACAACAAACCCTGTGACCTGCGTAGGTCTGTTCTTTCTCACTATCTTTCCTGCGATCATCTGGTAAGCTAGGCGTACTGCCCCATTCTGTATGGAGGCTACCTTGTAGCCTCACATCCCCTTTTCTAGATCACCATAGGTATCTTTAATCCTCTGTTCTAGGGCGTGATCTGCAACCTTCTCGGGGTAAAATTCCTGTGGGTTGGGTCCCTGCATACTTAGGCCGATGATCCTATGGATCAACGCCTGATCTACGGTGATGCATCTATATAGCCATAAGTAACCACCATGGAAGCATGACAGAAGGAGTTTAACACAAGTGTTAACCTCCTGGTGCCTTCCAAAATGTGGAATTTTCATGACGTTAAGGATAGTCGACTGCGTGATGTTTATGGTCCATGGCTGGGGAATGATCTTTGATTTATTTCCCTTCATCTTAGTCAATTTCTTGTGAGGCGCTAGCATGTTGTAGGTCTCGTGGTCTCCTAGATTATAGTCACTGATCTTCAAAGTTGGAATTCTCTCCAACTGTGATCTGACTGCACGTATCCCCTTTAGGAGGTATGTTGATATCGCAGATATTCAATAATATAACATAAATGTATCAGAGGTGCAACCATAAACACATATATATAGTAATACATGATTTCTATTAATGAAATAAATGTACAGAGACTCCAAAAATACAGAGTGAAAGACTCGCTAGAATGGTGGCAACTTATCTCTGAGAAGAGATGTGACGGCTACTCGCATTCGCCAGAAGATCATTACAATGAGGCTCTGAAGGCCCTTTTACAATAAACGGGAATGCCAAAATTCGTAGACATCCAAAAACCTAACCCTAGGAGAAGAAGCGCCAAAAGTCATGTGGGCCCCGTTTGGGTAAGTTAGTACATCAACTTCTCGGGATCATAACTTTTGCATACGATCTCCATTTTAGGCGTATGATAGCTCGTTGGAAAGGTATCGTCAAGGAGATTCATTTTGGTAGATCAATCATGCCTTTGGCTATAATTGAGAACATTTATCTCAAAAAAACTTCATCTAGGCCCTCAAAATGGCTCCGGAAGTTAAAACCTACTAAAAATAGTAAATTGCCAAAATTGCCAGAAAGTTGTTTTGAGCCAGTTGGAAATGGTGGGTGGCCACCGATATCCACTTGGATCAATCCTCCCTCCTTAGGAAGAAATGGTATCCATTGCGTTGAGTTCCCAGGGGAGAGGGAAAATCATTTGCTGGATCTGCATCTTGGTGAGTTGCTTGTCTTGCTGGAGACGTCGCGCTGCTCAATTTGTGGAAATCTGTCACAAACCTGTTGAGGTTGAGGTTGTTCAACAATTTGAGATACATGAGAGGATGATGTGAAGAAGGAATCTTTACACTTTGCTGCATCCTTGTCGACCTGCTTTTGTTGGATAGAAGGTGCTCGGGGCAGGGCTGTAGTGGTTGCAGTCTCCTTTTGAACAGATTGTGAAGAAGCTAAATTTTGCAGTATGAGATACTACCTTGCGGCACTTTTTAGGTGGAACAATGGTTGGAACTACCTCTGGTATTCTGTAGAGATGACCCCCCAAAGTAACAATGACACTACGGGGTCGAGACTCATAAACAACATGGCGTTTCCACATATATGGTTGGCCCAAGAGAACATCACAGACATCCAGTGGGGCAACATCACATAATACCTCATCCCTGAAGGGTTGGATTCCTTATGACAATCGACATTGTTGGTTGACACAGAGATCTCGTCCTTGCCGAAGTCACCCAATGTTGTATGGTTGCGGGTGTGGTGTTGTCGACAATCCCAACTGTTTGATGACCTCTACTGAGATGACATTTTTTTGGCTTCCGCTATCAACAATAAAATGCATTGGGGCCCCCTTCACCCACATCTGTGAATTAAAAAGGTGCTCCCCCTCTTCAGGATCTGTTGCCTCTTCTGGTTGAATTGTTGCGGTCGTGACAATAGAAGTGGGGTTTGCGTCAATGATCTATCCTTTACCAGTATTTTCAGAATTAGATTTTAAATCAGTTTTTGTCTCCTTGTCTTTGATCTCATCCACCAGTGACTGTTTTGAGCGACATTCATCGGTGTTGTGCCAAGGGTTTTTATGGAAATCAAACCATTTTCTGGTGTCCTTCTTTGTCTTCTCGAGACCCTTCTTTTCCTATGTCTTGGACTAGTTTTCGGGAGACCGTTTGTTAGGGTCATCTTTGTCATACTTTGGTTGTTGCGGATTTGTAGACCCGAATACCCATTTGTTCTGGTGCTTAAATTTCTGCTCAATTTTAACAGCATATCGATAAGCAGCTCCGAGTGATGAGATGTCTAGAAAATCCATTTCAGTCTGGATGTATCTATGTAGAGCCCCATGGTATTTCAGAACCAAATGTCGCTCGGAGTCTTTGATACCAAACTTGGTGCGCAAGGTATGGAAGGTATTGGTGAACTTAGGAACTGCTTGGCCCCTTTCTTGCCGCAGTGTGGTCCATCTCATGTACTGGTCTTCATAGTTCCCAACAGGGTAATACTGTTATTTTACCGCATCCACAAAAAAATCCCAAGTGGGATCGGCCCCATATATTCTAGACTCCTCTGTGGAACTTTGCTCCCAATAAGTTTCCCACCAATTTTTGACATGAGGGAGAGCTTTAAGGAGTGTGAAGGTGATCTTTTCTTTGTCGGAAAAGTTGTGAACAGAGAAATAACCTTCTAGCAGAGTTAACCATTTTTCTAGGGCTTCTGCATCTATCTGTCCTTCAAATACAGGAATATCAAAATTAACTTGTACCTTGAAAGGTGAGGTGACTCCAAAGTGGTCACTTGATGAATATGCACCTGATGCTATGGGAAGGCATTTAAGGATGTGAGAAAAATTCTCCATCATTTTGTCCCTCTGTCACGTGAGAGCCGTCTCAAGCAACAGATATATAGGATCGTTTGCTCTGTCATTTTTCTTTTCTTCCACCATTGAGGGTTTATTGGGTGTGTGAGAGCGATTGTATTGAAGAGAGACAAGCTCGAGACCCAACTTTCTATACTCGGACCTCGTCGGGGACATGCACTGAAAAAAAACCGATCAAGAGCAGCCTGCTTTGATACCACTGATCCGGATTATTTTCGGCACGAAATGAGATCGGAGATATAATAAAGAAATGCACAGAGATATCGCAGATATTCAATAATATAATAGAAATGTATCAGAGGTGCAACCATAAACACAGATATACAGTAATACACGATTTCTATTAATGAAAGAAATGTACAGAGACTGTAAAAATACAGAGTGAAAGACTCGCTAGAATGGTGGCAACTTATCTCTGAGAAGAGATGTGATGGCTACTCGCATTCGCCAGAATATCATTACAATGAGGCTCTGAAGGCCCTTTTACAATAAATGGGAATGCCAAAAGTTGTAGACATCCAGAAACCTAACCCTAGGAGATCAAGCGCCAAAAGTCATGTGGGCCCTGTTTGGGTAAGTTAGTACATCAACTTCCCGGGGTCGTAACTTTTGCATACCATCTCCGTTTTAGGCGTATGATAGATCGTTGGAAAGGTATCATCGAGGAGATTCATTTTGGGAGATAAATCATGTATTTGGCTATCAATGAGAACATCGATCTCGAAAAACCTTCATCTAGGCCCTCAAAATGGCCCCGGAAGTTAAAACCCGCTAAAAATAGTAAATTGCCAAAATTGCCATAAAGTTGTTTTGAGCCAGTTGGAAAAGGTGGGTGGCCACTGATATCCACTTGGATCAATCCTCCCTCCTTAGGAAGCAATGGTCTCCATTGCATTGAGTTCCTGGGGGAGAGAGAAAAGCGTTTGCTGGATCTGCATCTTGGTGAGCTGCTTGTCTTGCTAGAGACATCGCGCTGCTCAATTTGTGGAAATCTGTCACAAACCTGTTGAGGTTGAGGTTGTTCAACAAGTCGAGATACATGAGAGGATGATGTGCAGAAGGAATCTTTACACTTTGATGCAGCCTTTTCGACCTGCTTTTGTTGGATAGAAGGTGCTCAGGGCAGGGCTGTAGTGGTTGCAGTGTCCTTTTGTTCTCCTTTTGAACAGATTGTGAAGACACCGAATTTTGCAGTATGGGATACTACCTTGCAGTACTTTTTAGGAGGAACAGTGGTCGGAACTACCTCTGGTATTCTGTAGAGATGACCTCCCAAATTAACAATGACACTACAGGGTCAAGACTCATAAATAGCATGGCGTTTCCACATATATGGTTGGCCCAAGAGAACATCACAGACATCCAGTGGGGAAACATCACATAATACCTCATCCCTAAAGGGTTGGATTTCGTATGACAATCGACACTATTGGATGACACGGATATCTCATCCTTGCCTAAGCCACCTGATGTTGTATGGTTGCAGGTGTGGTGTTGTCGACAATCCCAACTGTTTGATGACCTCTGCTGAGATGAGGTTTTTCTGGCTTCTGCTATCAAGAATAAAATGCAGTGGAGCCCCCTTCACCCACATCTGTGAATGAAAAAGTTTCTCCCCCTCTTTAAGATCTATTGGCTCTTCTGGTTGAATTGCTGCAGTCGCGACAATAGCAATGGGGTATGTGTCAATGATATGTCATTTACCAGTATTTTCAGAATTAGATTCTGAATCAGGGTTCGGATCCTTATCTTTGATCTCGGCCATCAGTGACTGTTTTGAGCGACATTCATCGGTGTTGTGCCAGGGGATTTTGTGGAAATCACACCATTTTCTGGTGTCCTTCTTTGTCTTCCCGGGACCCTTCTTTTCCCGTGTCTTGGACTGGTTTTCGGGAGACTGTTTGTTAGGGCCGTCTTTGTCATAATTTGGTTGTTGCAGATTTGTAGACCCGAATTCCCGTTTGTTCTGGTGCTTAAATTTCTGCTCAATTTTAACAGCGTATCGATAAGCAGCACCGAGTGATGAGATGTCCAAAAAATCCATTTCAGTCTGGATGTATCTATGTAGAGCCCCACGGTATTTCAGAACCAAATGTCACTAGGAGTATTTGATACCCAACTTGGTGCGCAAGGTATGGAAGGTATTGGTGAACTCCGAAACTGCTTGGCCCCTCTCTTGCCGTAGTTTGGTCCATCTCATGTACTGGTCCTTATAGTTGCCAACAGGGTAATACTGTTCTTTTACCGCATCCACAAAAAAGTCCCAAGTGGGATCGGCCCCATATATTCAAGACTCCTCTGTGGAACTTTGCTCCCAGTAAGTTTCCCACCAATGTTTGACATGAGGGAGAGATTTAAGGAGTGCGAAGGTGATCTTTTCTTTGTTGGAAAAGTTGTGAACAGAGAAATAACCTTCTAGCAGAGTTAACCATTTTTCTAGGGCTTCTGCATCTATCTGTCCTTCAAATACAAGAATATCAAAATTAAGTTGTACCTTTAAAGGGGAGGTGCCTCCAAAGTGGTTTCTTGATGAAGATGTGCTTGATGCTATCGACAAGCTTTTAAGGATGTGAGCAAAATTTTCCATCATTTCGTCCCTCGGTCACGTGAGAGCTTGCTCAAGCAATAGATTGATAGGATCGTCTGCTCCATTATTTTTCTTTTCTTCCACCATTGAGGGTTTCTTGGGTGTGCGAGAGAGATTTTCTTTAAGAGAGACAAGCTCGAGACCCAACTTGCTATACTCAGACCTCGTCGAGGACATGCACTGAAAAAACCCTGATGAAGAGCAGCCTGCTCTGATACCACTGATCCGGATTATTTTCGACACGAAATGAGATCGGAGATATAATAAAGAAATGCATAGAGATATCACAGATATTAAATAATATAATAGAAATGTATCAGAGCTGCAACCATAAACACAGATATACAGTAATACACAAGTTCTATTAATGAAATAAATGTACAGAGACTATAAAAATACAGAGTGAAAGACTCGCTAGAATGGTGGCAGCTTATCTCTGAGAAGAGATGTGACGGCTACTAACATTCGCCATAAGATAATTAAAATGAGGCTCTGAAGGCCCTTTTACAATAAACAGGAATGCCAAAATTTGTAGACATCCAGAAACCTAACCCTAGGAGATGAAGCGCCAAAAGTCATGTGGGCCCCGTTTGGGTAAGTTAGTACATCAACTTCCTGGGGTCGTAACGTTTGCATACAATCTCCGTTTTAGGAATATGATAGCTCGTTGGAAAGGTATCATCGAGGAGATTCATTTTGGGAGATCAATCATTCCTTTGGATATCATTGAGAACCTCGATATAAAAAAACCTTCATCTAGGCCCTCAAAATGGCCCCGGAAGTTAAAACCTACTAAAAATACTAAATTGCCAAAATTGCCAGAAAGTTGTTTTGAGCCAATTGGAAAAGGTGGGTGGTCACCGATATCCACCTAGATCAATCCTCCCTCCTTAGGAAGAAATGGTATCCATTGCGTTTAGTTCCCGTGGGAGAGGGAAAAGCGTTTGCTAGATCTGCATCTTGGTGAGCTGCTTGTCTTGCTGGAGACGTCGCGCTGCTCAATTTGTGGAAATCTGTCACAAACTTGTTGAGGTTGAGGCTATTCAAAAAGTCGATATACATGAGAGGACGATGTTTTGAAGGAATCTTTACACTTTGCTGCAGCCTTGTCGACCTTCTTTTATTGGATAGAAGGTGCTCAGGGCAGGGTTGCAGTGGGTGCAGTGTCCTTTTGTTCTTCTTTTGAACAGATTGTGAAGAAGTTGAATTTTGCAGTATGAGATACTACCTTGCGGAACTTTTAGGTGGAACAGTGGTCGGAACTACCTCTAGTATTCTGCAGAGATGACCCCCCAAAGTAACAATGACACTATGGGGTTGAGACTCATAAACAACATGGCATTTCCACATACATGGTTGGCCCAAGAGAACATCACAGACATCCAATGGGGCAACATCACATAATACCTCATCCCTGAAGGGTTGAATTCTATATGAAAATCGACACTGTTGGCTGACACGGAGATATCATCCTTGCTGAAGCCACCCAATGTTGTATGGTTGCGGGTGTGGTGTTGTCGACAATCCCAACTGTTTGACGACCTCTGCTGAGATGAGGTTTTTCTGGCTTCCGCTATCAACAATAAAATGCAGCGGGGCCCCCTTCACCCACATCTATGAATGAAAAAGGCGCTCCCCCTCTTCAGGATCTGTTGGCTCTTCTGGTTGAATTGTTACGGTCGCGACAATAGCAGTGGGGTCTATGTCAATCATCTTTCCTTTAACAGTATTCTCAGAATCAGATTCTGAATCAGGGTTTGGCTCCTTGTCTTTGATCTCGGCCACTAGTGACTATTTTGAGCGACATTCATCGGTGTTGTGCCAGGGGATTTTGTGGAAATCACACCATTTTCCAGTGTCCTTCTTTGTCTTCCCGGGGCCCTTCTTTTCCTGTGTCTTGGACTGGTTTTCGGGAGATTGTTTTTTAGGGCTGTCTTTGTCATACTTTGGTTGTTGCGGATTTGTAGACCCAAATTCTCGTTTGTTCTGGTGCTTAAATTTCTGCTCAATTTTAACAGCATATCGATAAGCAGCACCGAGTGATGAGATGTCCAGAAAATCCATTTCAGTCTGGATGTATCTATGTAGTGCCCCACAGTATTTCAAAACCAAATGTCGCTCGGAGTCTTTGATACCCAACTTGGTGCGCAAGGTATGGAAGGTATTGGTGAACTCCGGAACTTCTTGGCCCCTCTCTTTCCGTAGTGTGGTCCATCTCATGTACTGGTCCTCATAGTTTCCAACAAGGTAATACTATTCTTTTACCGCATCCACAAAAAAATACCAAGTGGGATCGGCCCCACATATTCCAGACTCCTCTGTGGAACTTTGCTCCCAGTAAGTTTTGCACCAATGTTTGACATGAGGGAGAGCTTTAAGGAGTGTGAAGGTGATCTTTTCTTTGTCGGAAAAGTTGTGAACAGAGAAATAACCTTCTAGCAGAGTTAACCATTTCTTTTCTTTGTACCTTGAAAGGCAAGGTGCTCCAAAGTGGTCGCTTGATGAAGATGCACCTGATGCTATCGGTAGGCATTTAAGGATCTGAGCAAAATTCTCCATCATTTCGTCCCTCTGTCACATGAGATCTTGCTCAAGCAACAGATTGATAGGATCGTATCCTCCGTTGTTTTTATTTTCTTCCACCATTGAGGGTTTCTTGGGTGTGCAAGAGCAATTATCTTCAAGAGAGACAAGCTTGAGACCCAACTTTCTATACTCGGACCTCGTCGGGGACATGCACTGAAAAAAAAATGATCAAGACCTGCCTGCTCTGATACCACTGATCCGAATTATTTTCGGCACGAAATGAGATCGGAGATATAATAAAGAAATGCATAGAGATATCGCAGATATTCAATAATATAACATAAATGTATCATAGGTGCAACCATAAACACAGATATACAGTAATACACGATTTCTATTAATGAAAGAAATGTACAGAGACTGTAAAAATATAGAGTGAAAGACTCGCTAGAATGGTGGCAGCTTATCTCTGAGAAGAGATGTGACGACTACTCGCATTCGCCATAAGATCATTACAATGAGGCTCTGAAGGCCCTTTTACAATAAATGGGAATGCCAAAATTCGTAGACATCCATAAACGTAACCCTAGGAGATGAAGTGCCAAAAGTCATGTGGGCCCCGTTTGGGTAAGTTAGTACATCAACTTCCCGGGGTCGTAACTTTTGCATACGATCTTCGTTTTAGGCATATGATAGCTTGTTGGAAAGGTATCATCGAGGAGATTCATTTTGGGAGATCAATAATGCCTTTGGTTTTCATTGAGAACCTCGATCTAAAAATAAATTCATCTAGGCCCTCAAAATGGCCCCGGAAGTTAAAACCTGCTAAAAATAGTAAATTGCCAAAATTGCCAGAAAGTTGTTTTGAGCCAGTTGGAAAAGGTTGGTGGCCACCGATATCCACCTGGATAAATCCTCCCTCCTTAGGAAGAAATGGCCTCCATTGCGTTGAGTTTCCCGGGGAGAGGGAAAAGCGTTTGCTGGATCTGCATCTTTGTGAGCTGCTTGTCTTGCTGGAGACGTCGGGCTGCTCAATTTGTGGAAATATGTCACAAACCCGTTGAGGTTGAGGCTATTCAACAAGTCAAGATACATGAGAGGATGATGTGAAGAAGGAATCTTTACACTTTGTTGCAACCTTGTCGACCTGCTTTTGTTGGATAAAAGGTGCTCGGGGCAGGGTTGTAGTGTTGCAGTGTCCTTTTGTTCTCCTTTTGAACCAATTATGAAAAAGCTGAATTTTGTTGTATGAGATACTACCTTGCGACACTTTTTAGGTGGAACAATGGTCAGAACTACCTCTGGTATTTTGTAGAGATGACCCCCCAAAGTAACAATGACACTACAGGGTCGAGACTCATAAACAACATGGCATTTCCACATATATGGTTGGCCCAAGAGAACATCACAGACATCCAGTGGGGAAACATCACATAATACCTCATCCCTGAAGGGTTGGATTCTGTATGACAATCGACACTGTTGGATGACACAAAGATCTCGTCCTTGCCGAAGCCACCCGATGTTGTATGGTTTCGGGTGTGGTGTTGTTGACAATCCCAACTGTTTGACGACCTTTGCTGAGATGAAGTTTTTCTGGCTTCCACTATCAACAATAAAATGTAGCGGGGCCCCCTTCACCCACATCTGTGAATGAAAACGACACTCCCCATCTTCAGGATCTGTTGGCTCTTCTGGTTGAATTGTTGCAGTCGTGACAATAACAGTGGGATCTGTGTCAATGATTTGTCCTTTACCAGTATTTTCAGAATCAGATTCTGAATCTGGGTTCGGCTCCTTGTCTTTGATCTCGGCCACCAGTGACTGTTTTGAGCGACAGTCATCGGTGTTGTGCCAGGGGCTTTTGTGGAAATCACACCATTTTTCGGTGTCCTTCTTTGTCTTCCCGGGACCCTTCTTTTCCTGTGTCTTGGACTGGTTTTCAGGAGACTATTTGTTAGGGCCGTCTTTGTCATAATTTGGTTGTTGCGGATTTGTAGACCCAAATTCCCATTTGTTCTGGTGCTTAAATTTCTGTTCAATTTTAACAGCACATCGATAAGCAGCACCGAGTGATGAGATGTCCAGAAAATTGATTTCAGTATGGATGTATCTATGTAGAGCCCCACGGTATTTCAGAACCAAATGTCGCTCAAAGTCTTTGATACCCAACTTGGTGTGCAAGGTATGGAAGGTATTGGTGAACTCCAAAACTGCTTGGCCCCTCTCTTACCGTAGTTTGGTCCATATCATGTACTGGTCCTCATAGTTGCCAACAGGGTAATACTATTATTTTACCGCATCCACAAAAAAATCCCAAGTGGGTATGGCCCCATATATTCAAGACTCCTTTGTGGAACTTTGCTCCCAGTAAGTTTCCCACCAATGTTTGACATGAGGGAGAGCTTTAAGGAGTGCGAAGGTGATCTTTTCTTTGTTGGGAAAGTTGTGAATAGAGAAATAACCTTCTAACAGAGTTAACCATTTTTCTAGGGCTTCTGCATCTATCTGTCCTTCAAATACAGATATATCAAAATTAAGTTGTACCTTGAAAAGCGAGGTGCCTCCAAAGTGGTTTCTTGATGAAGATGCACCTGATGCTATCGGCAGGCATTTAAGGATGTGAGAAAAATTCTCCATCATTTCGTCCCTCTGTCATGTGAGAGCTTACTCAAGCAATAGATTGATAGGATCGTCTGCTCCGTCGTTTTTCTTTTCTTCTGCCATTGAGGGTTTCTTGGGTGTGCGAGAGTGATTGTCTTCAAGAGAGACAATCTCGAGACCCAACTTGTTATACTCATACCTCGTCGAGGACATGCACTGAAAAAAAAACGATTAAGAGCAGCCTACTCTGATACCACTGATCCGTATTATTTTTGGCATGAAATGAGATCGGAGATATAATAAAGAAATGCACAGAGATATCGTAGATATTCAATAATATAACATAAATGTATCAGAGGTGCAACCATAAACACAGATATACAATAATACACGATTTCTATTAATGAAATAAATTTATAGACATTGTAAAAATACAGAGTGAAAGACTCGCTAGAATGGTGGCAGCTTATCTCTGAGAAGAGATGTTGTTAGTGATAAAAAATGCACTGGCATTTTTGAAAGAATGATTCCTAATCTTGTAGGGAATTTTTGACTATCTTCCCAGACTCCAAATATAGATTTGAAAGCACCATCAGAAAGCTTAGGATTTGTAGATGTCAATCGACTATTTAACCATGCAAAACGGACTCTCCATGACAGAGAAATTTGATTTTGAAAAACTCTACACTTTCACCAACGCAGAAGGCAAAATTATAACTAGTTAGCTGGTGAAAGCTCCGCCTTTCACCAGCTAAGGAGAGGATTTTCGAGTAAATTAGCTAGTGAAAGCCTGTCACGGCCAGAATAGCTGAATTTTTTCCCAGATCGATATTTTTTGGGTTTGAATGATTTGAAATCTTCTTCAATAAGCTGGTTATGAATTATCAAATCAAAATCTGAAGGCCATTCTTGGAGATGAAAGTCAAAAGGGGATTTTTTGACTAGATTTGGTCATTTTCAAGGGAAAAATGATAGGGATCAAATGACACATCATCAAATTTTAATTCCACTTTCAGAGGAACAGATCAAAGAGCCTTGGAAGGCTAGGCTACACTTCATCAACTTTCAACCAATGTTTGAAGACCAAAAGATAGAGATTGACCTCATCTTGAGGATCTCTCCTTATCTTTTGTAAATCAGTTTTGACTTTCTATTTTTAGAATATCAGATCCATATTTTTAGGATCTGAAAACTGATTGTAAAAGGATAGAAATGCCTAGCTTTTCTAAGAGTCTAGGAGGTTCAATTCTGGATACATTTTTGGCTATGTACTTTGACACTATCTTGCCATATGAATGAGAGTTTTCTTTGGTCATTATATATCAGTCTGTCCATATTTTCCATTACTCTATATTTAATTCTATTCAGTTCAGTTCAGAACTTTCATCTTCTGATATAGCTCATGGATATGAATTAGATCTCCTTTATATTCTTGTATAACCCTACAGATTTGTACTTGGTTATCTTGAATGTTTTTCTTCATACCTTGATTATTTTCTATAACTGATATCTAGTTTCTCGAAGCACTGTTTATTTAGAGGTATCACATGTTGTCTTTTGCTAATATTTCTCAGTTATCCCATTGTTCCAAACACTTGATTGTTAGTGTTTTCTTAAGTTACCAAGCATCCTTAGCCTACAACCTTAAGGAGTTTCTTGGAGTGATAACAGATGTGAAGGCTACTCGCATTCACCAGAAGATCATTACAATGAGGCTCTGAAGGCCCTTTTACAATAAACAGGAATGCCAAAAGTCATAGACATCCATAAACCTAACACTAGGAGATGAAGTGCCAAAATTTATGTGGGCCCCGTTTGGGTAAGTTAGTACATCAACTTCCCGGGGTCATAACTTTTGCATACGATCTCTGTTTTAGGCGTATGATAGCTCGTTGGTAAGGTATCGTTGAGGAGATTCATTTTGGAAGATCAATCATGCCTTTCACTATAATTGAGGACATCAATCTCAAAAATCCTTCATCTAGGCCCTCAAAATGGCCCCGGAAGTTAAAACTTGCTAAAAATAGTAAATTGTCAAAATTGCCAGAAAGTTGTTTTGAGCCAGTTGGAAAAGGTGGGTGGCCACCGATATCCACCTGGATCAATCCTCCCTCCTTAGGAAGCAATGGTCTCTATTGCGTTGAGTTCTCAGGGGAGAGGGAAAAGCATTTGCTGGATCTGCATCTTGGTGAGCTGCTTGTCTTGTTGGAGACGTCGCGCTGCTCAATTTGTGAAAATCTGTCACAAACCTGTTGAGGTTGAGGTTGTTCAACAAGTCAAGATACATGAGAGGATGATGTGCAGAAGGAATCTTTACACTTTTCTACAGCCTTGTCGACCTGCTTTTGTTGGATAGAAGGTGCTCGGGGCAGGGCTGTAGTGGTTGTAGTGTCCTTTTTTTCTCCTTTTGAATAGATTGTGAAGAAGCTGAATTTTGCAGTATGAGATACTACCTTGCGACACTTTTTAGGTGGAATAGTGGTTGGAACTACCTCTGGTATTCTATAGAGATGACCTCCCAAAGTAACAATGACACTACAGGGTCGAGACTCATAAACAGCATGGTGTTTCCACATATATGGTTGGCCCAAAAGAACATCATAGACATCCAGTGGGGAAACATCACATAATACCTCATCCCTGAAGGGTTGGATTCTGTATGATGATCGACATTATTGGATGACACGGAGATATCTTCCTTGCCAAAGCCACCCGATGTTGTATGGTTGTGGGTGTGGTGTTGTCGACAATCCCAACTATTTGACGACCTCTGCTGAGATGAGGTTTTTTTGGCTTTCGCTATCAATAATAAAATGCAGCGAGCCCCCCTTCACCCACATCTGTGAATGAAAAAGGCGCTCCCCCTCTTCAGGATCTATTGGCTCTTCTGGTTGAATTTCTACGGTCATGACAATAGCAGTGAGGTCTGCGTCAATGATCTGTCCTTTACCAGTATTTTCAGAATCATATTCTGAATCAGGGTTCGTCTCCTTGTCTTTGATCTCGGCCACCAGTGACTATTTTGAGCGACATTCATCGGTGTTGTGCCAGGGGCTTTTGTGGAAATCACACCATTTTCCAGTGTCCTTCTTTTCTTCTTGGGACCCTTCTTTTCCTGTGTCTTGGACTGGTTTTTGGGAGACTGTTTGTTAGGACCGTCTTTGTCATACTTTGGTTGTTGCAGATTTGTAGACCCGAATTCCCATTTGTTCTGGTGCTTAAATTTCTGCTCAATTTTAATAGCATATCGATAAGCAACACCGAGTTATGAGATGTCTAGAAAATCCATTTTAGTCTAGACGTATCTATGTAGAGCCCCACGGTATTTCAGAACCAAATGTCACTCGGAGTCTTTGATACCCAACTTGGTGCACAAGGTATGGAAGGTATTGGTGAACTCCAGAACTGCTTGGTCCCTCTCTTGCCACAGTGTGGTCCATCTCATGTACTGGTCCTCATAGTTTCCAACAGGTTAATACTGTTCTTTTACCGCATCCACAAAAAATCCCAAGTGGGATCGACCCCATATATTCCAGACTCCTCTGTGGAACTTTTCTCCCAATAATTTTCCCACCAATGTTTGACATCAGGAAGAGCTTTAAGGAGTGGGAAGGTGATCTTTTCTTTGTCGGAAAAGTTGTGAACAGAGAAATAACCTTCTAGCAGAGTTAACCATTTTTCTAGGGCTTCTGCATCTATCTGTCCTTCAAATACAGGAATATCAAAATTAAATTGTACCTTGAAAGGCAAGGTGCCTCCAAAGTGGTCGCTTGATGAAGATGCGCCTGATGCTATCGGTAGGCGTTTAAGGATGTGAGCAAAATTCTCCATCATTTTGTCCCTCTGTCACGTGAGAGCTTTCTCAAGCAACATATTGATAGGATCGTCTCCTCCGTCGTTTTTCTTTTCTTCCACCATTGAGGGTTTTTTGGGTGTGCAAGAGAAATTGTCTTGAAGAGAGACAAGATCGAGACCCAACTTTCTATACTTAGACCTCGTCGAGGACATGCACTGAAAAAAAACCGATGAAGAGCGGCCTGCTCTGATACCACTGATCTGGATTATTTTCGGAACGAAATGAGATCCAAGATATAATAAATAAATGCACAAAGATATCATAGATATTCAATAATATAACAGAAATGTATCAGATGTGCAACCATAAACACAAATATACAGTAATACACAATTTCTATTAATGAAAGAAATGTACAGAGACTGTAAAAATACAAAGTGAAAGACTCGCAAGAATGGTGGTAGCTTATCTCTGAGAAGAGATGTGAAGGCTACTCACATTCGCCAGAAGATCATTACAATGAGGCTCTGAAGGCCCTTTTACAATAAACGAGAATACCAAAAGTCATAGACATCCAAAAACCTAACCCTAGGAGATGAAGTGCCAAAAGTCGTGTGGGCCCCGTTTGGGTAAGTTAGTACATCAACTTCTCGGGGTCGTAACTTTTGCATACGATCTCCATTTTAGGCGTATGATAGCTCGTTGGAAAGGTATCATTGAGGAGCTTCATTTTGGGGGCTCAATTATGTGTTTGGATTTCATTTAGATCCTCTATCTTGAAAAACCTTCATCTAGGCCCTCAAAATGGCCCTGGAAGTTAAAACCTGCTAAAAATAGTAAATTGCCAAAATTGCCAGAAAGTTGTTTTGAGCCAGTTGGAAAAGGTGGGTGGCCACCGATATCCACCTGGATCATATGTCCTGATGACCATGTATTCAAAGTTCCTTGGGACACTATCATGACTCACCATACCGGCCAAAGGTGGGATGTAGTCGGGCAAGATGGAGGGGATTAACTTCGCATTCGCTAAGTCATCTCTATGCTTGGTTCTTTTCTCCTCTGCAGCTCTGAATGGTCCAGATCTGTGAGCAGTCGATGGGGAGGCTTGCACTCCTCTCGTCGATGAGGCTTGAACTCTTGTAGACATCACTCTCTCTACCATTAGATCGATTAAAACTTCCTCTACTGACTTTTCCACAACGTTGAGCTCATCCGACATGCATGCTCGAGATCGGATATCTCAGGCTGATGAAAAAATACTCAATGCAATGGAATGTATGGCAAGGTCTCAAATGATCACTACGTGAAATCAACTATTTCTCTATGGGATTAGGTAATCACAATTGGAAAAAGTGTTCTCGGTGCAATGCTTGATGGGATAAATAGACAATATTGTAACGGTTTTTCCCAACGGGTCGGAAAGATTTCATCAATGCACTTCCATACATTATGGCACAGTTCCAATGGTCCAATGGCGAGCTTTGAGGCCATAAATTCTTTCTTATCTGTTCGGGAGAATTGGTCTAACGATCATAATGCCTCAAACGGTTATATTGCTCCACCATGGCGAAGTGTCAATCTGCGTTGTTCTGATATTCCGATGAAGTTCGAATTCTGGAGACCCTCCTTCTGTGAAGTTCTATCTGGAGCTTCTTGCAATTTTTCTAACTTTTCATTCTTCTTGCTGAGATTTCTAGCCTTCTTCCCTGTGAACACCATAAGGTTTAAACCCTGTACCATTAAAGGCCTTAAGATTATTGTGCAACTCGGTAAGGGAAGGAGGTTTAAACCCTGTACCATTATGATCATTCAAAAGGTATGTCGCTTGTACTTCATTAAACTAGTTCATATGATGATGAAGTTTAAGGCGAAGTGTGCATTCTATTTTGTTTTGTTCTAGTTTCCTATGGAATCTATGGAGATCTATTTATGTCCGCATTTACCGATTAATCCAATAAAAAAATCAACCATACTGGGGAAGAAATGCATTACTGTATTAAGTGAATAAAAAGTGGAGAATACAACCCATGCCTTGATGTTGCAAGGTCCCCTTTCGATGGATTTTTACTCCAACACACACACCTTTTATCCAATGTATTGAATTAAGAAGATCCACATTCTGACTTGAAGAACTAAAGCAAATCTCTCAAGCATAATATGAAGTAGAACTCTCCATACAAATATTAGCCTATTCAACCTTAGACTTTTCCATGAGAGATCCCTCTTTATATAGTGTGAAAGAGAGATGGATGAGGAGATTAGGATGATCCCACCAAATCAGAGAAGCAAGTAAGATCCAAACCAATTGGAGGCCACCTCATCTTCTAGAAGATCCCTTTCTAGAACATTCATGAAATTTTACTTTTCTCATGCTTTAAGCATCGTCGCACCCTATGCACTAGCATCATGCGATGACATCGCAGTCCAGGTTTGTGGCAGAGTGCGATGATCAGGCATCGTTGCACCCCATGCATATAGCAGGATGCGATGACCTTCTTTTATATGGTTTTTGACAGAGGAAAGTAAATCACCTTTCTCATGGAGAAAGCCTTCTTTTAATATTTTCAGGGAAAATTGACACATGTTGTCAAGTGATCACCGAGGTGACGAAAATAATGTGTAACAACCACCAAGAAAACCTAGCACAAAAGAGGGTGCTTGCAAACCCTAGAAGACTAGCGCCCAAGAGAGGTGTGAACTTTTCCCAAGAAGGTATACTTGCTGAAATTTCCAAACTTACACAAAAGATATGATTCCTTAATGGGGAATTTACCTTTACTTATACTAGACTAAACTTCTCAACATAAGTTTCTATTGGCACAATAGAGATGACCTCACTAAATCACAATATAATTAATAATAACTAGATTAATTATCTTTTACATTAATTATCTATCATAACAAGGTGGGGTTGACCTTGTTAAGAACCAAATATCAATATAGCATAGAAAATCCTCAGAAAAAGTACTCAACGCCTTGAAAAAGAGATAATTTTAGATAATAAGCCTCTTCGAGGGGGAAAACTCCTTTTACCCCACTTAAATGTTCAAGTACAAAATGATTCAAAATGAAAATGTCTCCTTGGTATATATAAGAGACTAGGAGGTATAATTACAACTAATGGCCTAAAGCCGAA
Organism: Picea engelmannii; assembly: GCA_009831015.1. Taxonomy (NCBI): domain Eukaryota; kingdom Viridiplantae; phylum Streptophyta; class Pinopsida; order Pinales; family Pinaceae; genus Picea; species Picea engelmannii. Next base: position 356,499 of record ML798595.1, on the reverse strand, counting down.
TAAATAAAATAACATTACTAATATAATATGCCCCAATTAAGGGGTAATGAGCCAATATTAGGGCTTAACATTCCCATCCCCTTGAGACAAGTGTTGTATGCAATGCTTGAGTAACTTTGGATGATTATGTATAAAAGACTCATCTTCCCAAGTGGAATCTTCAACCGGTAGTTTCCTCCATTTAATGAGATACTCTGAAATGGATCTATTCCTCAGCTGGTGAATTCTTGCGTCAGTGATGCGTCAGTGATGGCTTCAGGCTCCAATATGATTATTCCTTCCTCGTCAAATTCTGGAAATACAGTTTGAACTGGGATCTTGTCGACTATAACCTTCTTTAAGCATGAAACATGGAAAACTAGGTGTACTCATGAAGATGCAAGCAACTTCAATTTGTATTCCATAGTACCAATCTTTTACAACACCTTATAAGGGCCATAGTACTTTGGTGATAATTTATTATCCTTCTTGGCTTGCTTGAGGGGCATCTCTTTGTATGGTTGTAGTCTTAAAAATACCCAATCTCCTACTTCAAAATTTCTTTCACTACGAAGTTGATCTGCTTGTTGTTTCATGCGATTTTGTGCCATGGTCAGGTTGTCCTTTAAGATTTGGAGAACTTGTTGTTGATTCTCAATGTGATCTTCCACTGCTTGAACCTTAGATTTTTATTTTAGAGAATAAGTGATGGAAGGAGGGTGTTATCCATAAAGTGGCATACATGGTGTCATTTTTGTTGCAGTATGAAAGGAAGTGTTATACCACCATTCTGCCAAGGGTAACCATTTGAACCATTGTGTTTGTTTATCATAGACAAAGCAACAAAGGTATCCTTCCAGACATTTGTTCACTATCTCATTTTTTCCATCAGATTGAGGATGATAGGATGAGCTATGAGCCAATTGCATACCCAAACAAGAAAATAATTCTGTCCAAAAATGTCTAGTGAAGATGGGATCTCTGTCACTTACAATAATCTTTGGGCTGCCATGTAGCTTTTGAACTGTCTCCATGAATGCGGTGGCAACTGTACTAGCTTTGAAGGGATGA
>ML798595.1:310981-352160 GCA_009831015.1 Picea engelmannii | reverse complement strand
ATTCAAACCAAAGTTGGAGTTTCTCCATTCTTGATTCACCTTCCTTGTGTCCTCATCATGAATTTCATGGGATGCATTTTCACTTTCAGGTGTCTTCTCTATTACGAAATTTTTCAATACTTCCATGATCTCCCCTTTTAAACAATCCATCTTAGTATCCAACTTATCTTCCATTGAATCCATCTTAGTATCCAACTTAAAATTCCATTGAATCCATCTTCTTTTGTAGTTCATTTATGTCGCTATGCATTTCTTCACCTTCATCAAGAGTCCAAGTAGGATTTTCTGGAGGCTTATTTGGTGTAGAAGTTCCCTTTTTTGGTGCAATGTTGTCCAAGTATCACTTTTGAACCTTGATTTTGAGGTGTCTCTGCTAGACAATATTTCTTCTATTGTATCTCCCAAGTTTCATCCCTTCTGGGTATGAAAATTTATTTTATGTAGTTCTTTGATATTTCTTCTCTGCAATGCCACAGGTCTAATCAAAATTGGATGTGCCAAGTGGAATTTATGGTAACTTCCCCACAACTTGTCGATTTTTGGCCTTTCAAGGAGATCTCACTTGTATAGCGTGCCTCGCACAAAATAATTGATATAAAATTCTGAAACTCACACCAGAAATACTATAGACTATCTACGATCCAATGAAACTAGTCCCACACAATTTGGATACTCTAGGAAGACGTTATGATTGTTTTACCTAGAACACCTTCTTCATACTAGTCAATAGGACTAGTCATATACCCTATCTTACACAGGGTGTATCTACAAATCAAGATGAACCAGAAGTTGAACTTTTTACCACAGATACATTACTAATTTATTTAAATATCCTTGGTAGTTTAGGGTTTGAAGCATTACAGAATTTTTTTTATAGAGAAAATTCCACAATGACTCAGTTCAGGATGATTCCAGAACCCTATCTTGTACATGTTGTATCTCTGAAAGTATAATACCTCAGGAGATGAATTTTGAACCCAACGTACCTTGATCTGTCTACTAAATATCCTCCAAGCCATTCCTTCTGAAATGTTGTAGAAACAAATTTATATCAAAAATTCCAAGGTGTCTTAGATGTAGCAGTGAAACCCCAAGACCTTGAACTCTGATACCATATGTTAAGAACCAAATATCAATATAGCATAGAAAATCCCAAGAAAAAGTACTCAACGCCTTGAAAAAGAGATAATTTCAGATAATAAGCCTCTTCGAGGGGGAAACCTCCTTTTACCCCACTTAAATGTTCAAGTACAAGATGATTCAAAATGAAAATGTCTCTTTGGTATATATAGGTGACTAGGAGGTATAATTACAACTAATGGCCTAAAGATGACATAAATAAAATAACATTACTAATATAATATGCCCCAATTAAGGGGTAATGAGCCAATATTAGGGCTTAATAGACCTGTACCCTTTACATTACAATTAGGGTTACAGGTAGGTCTGACTCTTGAACAACATAGAAAGGGATCTTATACACCCACTAGTGCTCATCCACTAGGGGCACATCCATAGGGATGTCCATATCTCTGGCTCACTGCATTACATAGAAGAACCACTTCTTCACTAGTGCTCAACCACTAGGATTACATTCACCTGTGCTCGTCCACATGCACGTCCACTCAACAAATCTTCTTTCCCACTACATTACACATGAGATTCATCTGGAGTTTCTCATAAAATCTCTTCTTAGAGGAGGCTAATACATCATCTTCATTTCTGTCTCATGACGATGCACCCAACACTTTGGGATTTCACACGTTCACCTTGTGCTCAACCATAAGCATGTCCAACTCTACAGATCTCCTTTCTCACTGTGTTACACAAGATAATTATCTAGATTTTCTCATCTCTTTGTAAGGAGGAGGTCATATCTACATTCCATCTCTATCTCAGATAGGAACCACACACCCCTCTCCGGGGCCCTCTCTTAGTTTTGTGTCCTAGAGAATGTCTCACATAGATACAATCATCAACATACATCACATAAAAAATGAATTATTTGATGATCCAATTGATAAGACCTCCTTAGTATATATAGGATTCGAAGGCGTAAAACTATAACTAGGGCTTACATAACAATAATAATGTAAATAACAATATGGGGCGTGACAATGACAAAATGGGGTGCAACAATAACAATATGGGAACAACAATAACAACAATGGGTTTCTATGGGGCTTAACAATGTATGGGCTATAGGGACCTAACATAAACAATATGGAAAGGTCATAAGTGAAAGGGGTTCTAAATCTCAAAGTTCATCTAAAAAAAGTGGCACACCAAAACAACATACCGAGAACAGTTTCCAAGATAAAAAAATTCTTTAATCAATAATTGAGGGGGTGATGATGATCTTGATCATGTTGAAAAGAATATTGAGTCAACACACAAATTACCAGTAGTAAAGAGAAAAAGGTATAAAAATCAATAAGAAACAGAGAAATTCATACCTAATGATGATGTTCTTTTTCAAAACATCGACCTTGATGTTGATATAGAAAATATTGAATTCCCAAAAGATGAGCGAAGAATTTTTCCAGGAAAGGAGTTGACTGTCCAAGAATGTTTTTTTGATGAGGAAGAATAATTAACTCTACATAATGCATCATTTGATAAGTAACTAAAAAAAATTGTGTTTCAACATGTAAATACAAGAGGAAAAAGGGTTAGAGATTGAACAATGGATTTAAGAGGGGTTCCAACATCCAAACTTTCAAAAATCCATATGGTCACTAGAAATGCCCTAGATATATCAATTGATGATATGGAAGATGAAATTGAAAGATTAAAAAACAAAGTCATGAAATTAGAGAATTCTTTGATGCCACCCCCAATATTTGCAAAACCATTTTCTTTGGTTCAACTTGGGATTAATCTTGACGACCTTCCCGAATCCAATTATAAATGGAGAGGAACACCCAGTATCCTTGTTGCAGTAAGAAATTTTGTTGAAGAAAACATAAAAAAGAGGATGTCTCTTGTCCTTGAATCTTGGTATACCAATAATAATATCATGAGTTTTGGCTCAAGTTTACACAGTTCCAAAGAATATCTTTAGGCTAATTATGAAAATGATGAATATTTTTACAAGAATGAGCTCACTACCTTTATTTTGAAAATCATGAATATGACAGAGTTGAAAAGAAAGGAAGAAAATTTTCCCTCTCAAGTTAGTTTAAAACAACTTAAAGCATACTGGATTAAGAAAATATAGTCTTTGAAGGAACTGCTGGAAGAATGTAGTGAAGTAATTTCTAAAAGAGAGATTTTATATCAAAAATTGATGGAAATTGATTTAGTCAGGAACACCGAGAAATACAACATCCTCACATAATTGTAAATTCTACATTTCTTACAAAGGATAAATTTGAAGAATGGTGATGATAAAAATCACAACGAGTATTTCGCCCGCAAAGTATTGCTAAAACCTATTATTATAATCGATATATATAATACTATTACATGGGACCCCCTTGTAGATTGGAAGATCAAATCTGGTTCTTATTTGATTTTTATGTTGTTGTTCGACACTGCTTACAAGTTTCTACATGATTGATGAAATATTGGTTTTACTTGTGACATAATAGCAGATGGATAATGTGTATTATATGTGGTTTCTAATTTCTCTAAGATCTAAATTACATATTGTGTGAATGGCTTATATCCATTGTTATCACATTGATATTTAGCGCCATGATCTGTTACATGTTACACCTGCACAAAACACATGGTAGTCATGACAAAAGATAAAAGAAATATGGAACAAATCCAAGAAAAAGAAGTTATCCTATACTATGCTATGCTACATTATATGCAAATGAAATTAAAAGGATTGTTGTTGGTCCTAGCTAACAAAGTTAGTGGCTATACGATTTATTGAGTTATAGGAAAAGACATTTGATATGAGTTATGGTATGATTGGCAATGGTTAAATGTGATGTGGGGTGGCGCATTTGGCAAGTGATGGATGTTAGTTTCGATGCATAGAATGGATTAATGGAGGGTTAGTTGGCGTGTACTAAGTAATTGATTGAGTAGAGGATGGAAGCGACGTGCATTTACTGCACATCACTCCATACCTCCCCCACTGGCCGTCACCCTAACTTGGTAATTGGCATATTATTTTGCTGTGGTTAAGATCCAATTTTCAGGCAAGGGCAGAATTGCTCAACCAAGATCATGTTTTTAAGGATTTTTGGTTACAGGTATGTTTTTTATTTTCTCCATCCATGAACTCGCTCTGTTTATGAAATATATGTTGGCTCGGTGATGTATCGGTCTATTTTTTTATTAAGGTTGGCAACTGTATAAATTCTGGTGTTTCTCTGCATTGGTTGTTTGTGTGGTTGTCGTTGCAAATGGAAATGATGGTTGGAGTCACAGTTCATTGATTATTCTAAGTGGTGGAAGCCACACAGGCTCTCTGTTGTCTTTATGGGTTTTTGTTGAAGGTTTCATTTGGTCCAGACTTTCTATTTCTCTCCACACAGTTCTTGTCACCATACCCAATCGTATTTGTTTTTATGGGGTTACTGGGTTTTTTTTTTAACTACCTTTTGTCACTGCATATCGTTTCACCTGATTATGGTCGTGTTTATGTTAATAGTGTCTACGCAATGGGTTATGATGGATATTATGCCAAGAGGCTTGCTCTAGGGTTGGTTGCTTTTTCATGGCTCTGTTTTTATCAACATTATTCGATTTATTTTTGGGGAAGAACCACGAGGGGTATGCCCTGCATGTTTTCAGTGTTATTACTAACCAGTAAGAAGCTTCGATCCCTTTGTTCATAATATTTCCTCCCTGGTGTGAACTTGCTCCCTATCTTGTAAGTTATTGGTTATGTGGCCTATGTGTTCACTGTGTTGTCTAAAAGGATTATCCTTTGTTGTTGGTGTGGTCGAATCCAATATCCATGTGTTGGTTCCACCAAGTGAACCCTTGGTCACTCAGAACACACCCTTGATTATTCAAGCCCGATTTTGATAAATGAACCAGTTATTTCTGGTCGGGTATATTGTTGACTGTTGTAGAGTGGAGTCGGCAGTGGTTTGATTATGGGCTCGTCTCTGTTGATCGGGTTGATTACACAATTGAAGTTTGAAATTATTTTTGGTGTATGATCATTGTATTCATTTATCGTGATAGTTGATTCGATGGATCAACATGGTTTTAATTGATTGATTTGAGATAGGGAATCGAGCATACAATGATTGCCTCCTTGTGTTGGATTGATAACTCAAACATTTTTTATGGTTTGATTGGGAGTATGTTTTCTTGCGTTATGAGTTGACTTGTATGTTTTCTACATTGTATTATGAATTTAAATGATAGTTGTTGTGTGTTTAAATTGCTTGATCGGGATCATTGCAATTTAAATAATTGATATTTGTGACTTGGTTTTCCACTGTATGTGCTATGGATATCGTTTAATTACACCATCAGAGATGGGCACAGGTTCTATAACAGTATGGTTTTATTGCAATTTAATTGTTAAATTGAATTGAGGAATGGAATCGGGCACGGTTTTAAGAGAACTTGTGTGTGTGTTTGATTTGAATAATTATTTGTAGATAGTGGTTGATGGTTTGGATGTTGAACAAAGTCAATGCAAATGACTGTTTGTTCATTGGAATTTTGTTTAATATTAAATGGAAGAAATGAAAGGAAAAATGACTCTTTATATAGGTTGTTTGGAAGAATATTATTTTGAGTATGATGGCATTGTGTAATTGGAAGTGTTAATGATTTAAAAGTGAACAGTGAGAAAATTAACACACATAAATGGTTAAATTATACACACAATAATTGCTAATTGATCACAGTAATTGGTTAGTATTGGTTCCTTGCACTGAATACAAAATGGTTTTATGTATTACTTAATTAATATTATGAACAATATCCACTCTTTTCCCCTATCATTATTTCACTTTTTTGCTAATCACAATCCCCTCACCTTCCCATATTCATTAATCACTCACTATTCTTAAAATTTAATTATAGTTAAGAGGAGCTCTGCATTGTGACAGTTTAAGATCATGTGAATGGTTACATTGATATGTTCTTTGGTTTACATTTGAGTTGATTGTTTGTTGTCTGTGAGCGGTAACCATGTTCTTTTTTCCCTCATTGTAACATTTTTTTCGCTCAATACAAACCCCTCACATATCCCAGAACCTTTGTTCACCCCCTACTCATTGACAACAATTAAACAATTTGTATGGATTGGATTGCATGGGTCTGATATGTTGCTGAGCCAAATTTTATTTCATATTTTTAAAAAATATTTGTCATGTATGGTTGTTAAAGGAACCCTTTTTTAATCAATTGTGCATACAAGAATGATCTTTTCAAGCAAAAGGTTGAAAACCGAGACCCACCATGGCCCTGAAAAAGGAAAATCCACTACTGCCCCTTCCTCACCTTCAAATGATTTTGATAAATCTGTGTCCTCCCACATGCATTTGAGGGATGATTTCTCTCATGTGATCAATGATATTAGGCCTAAAGGCTCCACACGTCTTAAGGCAAAGACAGAGAGATTAAAAAGTGATAGCAACAACAGCGATAGTAATTGAAAAATATGGATTTTTAAGTTTTTATTTATTAATTGTTGAGAACAGTTGACTTCAAAAGTTTTGGACAACATGTTTTTTTTTGGATATATGAGTAATATATTTTTGAAAATAATTTCAAGTATCAATAGGATAAATTGTCAAACATTAACGTGATGTTGGGAGTCACAAGGAGGGATGTTTTGTTTAATTAACTAGTTGTGTTATGATTGTTAAGAGATAAAGGGGAGTCACAAGGGGTCCCACCTACTAGTTATTATTTATTTAAAACCCTTATTATGATGTATTACTTTTCCCCCTAAATAAAAAGTTGGTTGAGTTTTTAGTTAACTTAACTAATGAAGTAGTTCAACTACTTCAACCAATTCTAATTTTCTTAAAGGCAAAAGGAAAGGGAGGAATAAGACGAAAATAGAAGGAGTATCATACTAAGGTTTTCTCTTTGAGTTTGTGTTGAGATAGTTCAGTTTCCATTCATTCCTTAATTTATCACAAGCCTAATTCATTTTTATGATAGCGGGGTCTTATTGTAGACAAAATTATTCAAGACTGAATTACATCATTCAGACACTTGTTTTTCGGATGTGTTGATCTATCTTTGATAATCTATGTAGACTTGTTTGTTTGTGAATTAGTTTTCATGACTAGAAAAGGATATTTTTCCGAGTCGAGTGGGCAGAAATATGTGACAAGCTGATCCAACTTTTAGAGTTCATTTTTTGTTTTTCTATCAAAGGTCCTTTTGTATGTTTCATCAGGGATGTCTAAGTTTGACTTTGGTCCAAAACTTCTTCACGAAATTTTGTAAAGAGAATGACTCTTTGATGAATTGGAATGAAATAAAGGATTGTTTTATGTCTCATCTGTCTTGATTATTAGCTTGGTGTCTTTACTTTTGTCTCTATATTTATTTCAACATCTGTTATGTTCATAAAAACACATAAACAATGAATTTTTCAGTAAGCTTTTATTTATAAAAAAATCCAGCCTAAGCACTTGTAATCAATACTTGTGAGTTAGGATATTACTTTTGATGGTTATAAACATAGGGTGATATTCCCGTATATTTTTCTTTAGCCAAGAAGAATCTGAAAATGCTTGAGTAATATTATTTATATATTTTCCTCAACAGAGAACACATGGAAATACTGAAGAATTTGTTTGCGGAAAAGTTCAATAGTATAAAAGAATATAATGAAGATGAAAATGATAATTGGTTGGTTGGTTATTAAAACAAAAATGAATGTATTGAAACTTCATTACATCAAATATCGCTTGATTTAAGGGATTTAGAAAGTGATTTGTTTGATATAAGGATTATACAAGCGATTAATGTTGCCCCAATGAAGGATTATATTCAAGAATGGTTAAAACAGGCTTTGTTAAAGATAATTGAAGAGGATCAGTTGGGAACTATAGAAACAAACCAACTAACTACAGTAAAGGAAAACATAAAAGACACAAAAAACAACAAATTACGGGAGAGACTCCATCACAATAAGTCCATAATGATCACATACTTTCTTCCTTTTCAGAATTCATCCAGTTGTGTTTATTCTTTCACTAGAAAAAATATAATCGAGTTCTAATAACCTCCATGTTGTCTTCTTTCTAGATCTTGTTGTTCGCACTCTGATCCAGAATCTTTTCTCTTCTTCATACTTCTTGTGTATATTTTATGGTCCACGGGAGCCCCAATCCAAGTCCATTTATGGAAAAATGCATTTAAAATTTTTGAGATTGTAATAGACCATATTATTTTTGAAAAATACTAGAGAACTATTTTAGGGTCAATTTTTATTGTATTTTATAACTATGAGTTTTGAGTATAAGATATTTGAAATCTACTTATCAAATTCTCTTTTTGATCTTAATAATTAATACTCTCTCAAAGTTCTCTTGTGTGATTGGACCATTTTATTTTATTTGAATGTGATAAAAAAATATATGAAACTGTGATGGATGTGAGGAAATCTTCGTTATTTTATGTAATTTATTTTCAGTATGTCTGATGCTTGATGTTCCTTGTCCATCCCTCGAGAATTCTCCATTAAATTTACTTTTTCAATTTAACCTTTTCTTGAGCAATAAAGATTTGAATTTTGTCATTTGACATAATTTTATATTATTTTATATAAGATATCCAAAGAAAAATAGAGGAGTACCACCTCTATAAAAATGCAGGGAATACTTATATTCTCATGAGGCTATCATTACGGTCTTGACAGATTCAAACGTCAACATCACCCTAGACCAAGAAAATACATAATGAATCCAAATACACACTTGTTCTAATATGTAGTACCTCAGAGTGTTTTTCCTCTAAATAACATTGAGGTCGCACTTGTTCCTAGGTACAACATGGTTAGTTGTGACTTTTATAACGAACATACACAACCAACATCGAGTTTCCAAGGATAACTCCCTGTCACCCCTTTAATTCTTTGAAAATAGAAAAAACTCAATTAAATATAAAATCTAAGAGTTAGCAAAGACAAAATCTACACATGAATATTGTGCATGGATTCCCATGCACAACATGCATTCCATGCAACATTGATCTTATCACCTAAATATCCTATAAGTAAAGGACTTGATGCAAAGGGTTGGGAGCCTATTGAAAGTATCCTTATGCGGGAGAAATTTAGTGAAATATTTTTGGTTGTAAGTATATTTTGTGTGGAGAGAGAGCCAAGCATTAGTTCTTATAATGTGATCAGAGCTTGTATGAGGTTCAATCAATGATTAAGTTGGCTATATCATCAAAGTGAGTTCTTGGATCATGGTGACAAACTAATGAAGGATTGTGTCTTAGGAGAGGACTTCTATCTTGGAGAAGGAAGTACAATATCAAGACTCAGGTATCTAATTTTTTCTCTTCTTTCATTGTCAATATATATTTGTCTTCTCCCCCCCGCAAAAAAAAGAATATCTATTTTGTTGATTATTAATCATACTTAATGGGGTTTTGGACGATATTTTAGTTTCTTGAGTAACTATATTAATATTTCACCATGCAAGTTGATTTATGTTGTATAAATGAAGAATGAGAATTGTTGTTGGAGTTATAAATCTGAGTATTGGGGTGTGTGAAGAAAGTGGTCGACCATGAGAACCATACCTCCTTCTGGATTCAGAGCCCCAGTATGGGGGTGGCTTGTCGTTGAAATGAATGGAACAACAAAGCCTACAGTTGGTATGAACATCCTTCATACACATCTAGTTGGTGATTTATCAAGAGATAAGTGTTCTATTATATATCTTATGTTTAATCATTGTGTAAGTGTTTTGTGTAAGTGTTGTGTTTTCTTAATTAGTTGCATTCACATATTTAAATTTGTTGATAGTTGTATGAGTTGTTTGGTATGTTGCATGCATGCATATTTTAAAATGGTATCAAATTTATTCTATGTCATTTTTGTAGTAACGTGCTCCAGTAAGGGAGTTGGGTACGTTATAGATCTTGGAGAAGGAAGTACAATAGCAAGACTCAAGTTTCAAATTTGTTTATCTTATTTCCTTATCAATATAGATCTATTTTCAAATGAGAAATGTGTGTTCCATTTTTTATTTGTGCAAGTTTATTGGTGAGACATTGGAGTTGGATCAAGATCAATCAAATCTTGTGCAACACTAAGGATTTTTTTTTTTTTAACCAGGTTCCTTTCTCTATTCATCTCTCATTTATTTATTAGCATGCATGTAAGTCTTGGGGAAATAAATTTAGTTATATATCTCTTTGTCTGTCGATGAGTCTCACCTGCTTATCAAGGGTTTTTATTAGTTCATAGTTATTTATTTTCCTTAATATCGACTCAAATTATCCTCTTCTTTGCTTCAGTGGATCAGGACCTCTAATTACTTGCCTTTCCTCCAATTGTGATGCCATCCAAATTCAAATTTGGTGTTTAATTGACATATTCTTGTTATGATTGTGTTGATTTGATTTGACCCTTTTATTTTTTATTCTCCTAATTGAATTTCCATGTCGTCACATGAATACTAAGTTCATGTTAACACTATCCCCCCCAAAAAACAGATCCAAGGTTCCAATGTCCATGTTGACAAGTTTTTGGGTGATGGAATAATGACAAAGTTAGGTTAGGGAGATCTCTAGGTTAGAGACAATGACATGCATATCTACCTAATCATAATTGCATAAAATTTGAAGAGAAGTGACATACCTTTGTTTTGATTGATTTTTTATTTTTATTTGTATTTAGAGCCACAATCATCCTTTTCATGAACTTATCCTAATGGTGAATGTGTTATGTAGGAGGGACATATGGTTGAATTTGTTGTGGATTCTCCATACATTATCTCCTTTAGTCTTTTGGAGTTTACATTCTTATGATGGGAGCCTCCCATAGCAACATATTGTTCTTGTATTTATCTTTAGAGTGATAGTTTTGTAGTTGGTGTTTCCTATAGTAGCTTATAGGTCGAGTATTATGTAGGAGCTTATAGGTAAAATTTCTTGTAGTATCATGTAGGTCGAGTCTTTTGTAGGATTCTATAGGTCGAGTCTTCTGTAAGAGTATATAGGTCAAGTATCATGTAGTATATTGTAGGTTGACTCTCTTGTAGGTCTATAGAGATAGGTTTAAACACAATAATAGATAAAAGTAGGGTCATACATTATGGAGGAAATATGTGTAATATGAATGTGGATATGGAAGTTAAGTGATTGGTTGTAAATTAGTGGTGGAAAAATGATATTGGGAATTGAAATGAAATGAGGAAATGAAACAAATCATGAATGAAGATGCTTATTTTCAGAATTTATTCGATAATCCACAGTATTAGTGATTGTTTGTTGATGTTTTAGATCCAAATCAGGATCCATCTTTAGGACATAAATCCAAGGATAAAAGTTTAGAAGAGAAACAATAAATATAATCTTGTTAGGAGGGACAAAACTAAGAGGTCGGATTAAAACCCTAAAATTAGTAATTTAATAAAAGAAGCTCTAAAAATAATAAAAAGTACTAAGGAAACAAGAAAATATTAGAATTATTAAGTTTAGTACTAAGAAAAACCTAAAATTATTAATAAAAATTAAAATTGGTTATATTAATAAAGTAATAAAACTTAAATTTATGTTAGTATTATCAATATTATAATCTAAGGGTTATTAATAATGGTATATAAACCCTAGAATTACTAAGTTCAATACTAAGAAAAATCCCTAGTATTATTAATAATATTATTGCGAATAGTATTGTTAATATTATTGAGAATAATATTGTTGATGAAGATAAAGATATTATTAGACATGATTGTGCCTTCATTCTTAGACGATCAAAACCCCCTAGGAGTAATATTAGCATAGAAGAAAGACGTGCCCTTAAAAACCTCTGAGACAACAAGGATCTAGCCATACTAAGAGCAGATAAAGGTGAAGCCACAGTAGTTATGAACCAAACAGACTATAATTCAAAAATGGTTGAACACCTCTCCCAGAGCGGTAGTTACAGGAGGCTAACAAGTAATCCAATCACTATGATCATAAGAGAAGTAAAAAACGCCATTAAGGATTCTAGCCTAGAAAAAATAACAAAAAAATGATTACTTCCAAAGAGTGAAATTACTCCTAGAATCTATGAGTTACCTAAAATCCACAAAAATGGCATTCCACTTGGACCTATAGTCAATACAATTGGCTCACCCACCTATGAACTAGAAAAACATGTAGAAACAATTCTCACTCCCCTAGTAGGCCACACAGATTCCTTCATCAAGGACTCAAATGAATTCGTCAATATTATAAAAAACAAAAAGGTGAAAATTGAAGACATCCTCATCAGCTTTGATGTCGTGTCTCTCTTAAAAAAAATCCCCCTTGATGAATCAATCCAAATTGTCAAATAATTCACTAACCCTGAAACAATGAAACTAGCTGAAGTATGTTTTTGTTTCACATTCTTTAGCTATTAAGGAGAATTTTACGAACAAACAAGCGACATAGTAATGGGATCTGCACTTTCTCACATTGTTGTTAATCTTTTCATGGAGTACTTTGAGAAGAAAGCCCTGGATACTTACCCCTTGAAACCATTAAGATGGAATAGGTTTGTTGATGACACTAATGTGTTATGGCCCCGTGGGAAAGAAGAACTTGATAAATTCTTTAAACATCAGAATGATATTTCAACACATATCAAATTCACAATGGAAGTTGAAGAAAAAAGTTGCATTCCATTTCTAGATGTGCTAATTAAAAGGAAAAAAGATGGGAAACTGGGACAAGCAGTCTATATGAAAAATACCCACATAGAAAACTATCTTCACTCAAGCTCACATCATCATCCCACCCAGAAAATTGGAGTTCTTAACACCCTGGCCACAAGGGCTATTAGGATATCTGATGAAGAGCACCTAGGTCATGAAAAATATCACCTCTCAACGATTTTCAAGAGCATAGGTTACAAGGACAAAGACATTAAGAATGTAATGAAAAAAACCATAGAAAGTAAAAGAAATAGACCTCAATCCATGAATAACCACTCGTCTGGTATGATCGCTTACCTTCCTTACATTCAAGTACTTATTGATGAGATTTCCAGGGTCTTAAGTAAGAAATAAATAAAAAATGCTTTCATACCACCAGAGACCATCAAACAAAAAATGAGATCTGTGAAAGACAACCTTGACCATTGAAAGTACAAAGGAATTTATAAAATAGAGTGCTCTTGTGGAAAATGTTACATTGGGGAAATAGGTCGTTCCTTTCAGGTTAGGATTAAAGAACACAGATATGACATAAAGAATGAACGTACTTGCACCTCAACATTATTATAAAACTCTCTCTTAGCTAAACACCACGTGCTCCTAGAAGACACCAAAATTCTAGAAAAAGAAGATCAATTTTTAAAGCGTTGGATCAGGGAAGCAATAGAAATCCTCAAGCATCCCAACAACCTAAATCAAGACAATGGTCTAGAGATCAATGAGAACTAGCTACCTTTGATCCATCACAACAGTAACATGTAAGTTTAATCAGGTTTTCCCTTACTCTCCTTGGATCCTTTTCTAACTCTTGTTTTTGGTATTTTGTCCTAGGGTTAGTCCTCACCTTTTATTTTGAGCATAATGCTAATAATATAATTGTGTAACCTTAACCTTCAAATTACTAATAAACTTAAGAATACTAGTTAGACAAATACTTTATCACTAGCATAAAAAAGTAGGGTTAAAATATTCAATGCCAATAATCGTAATTCTAATACTAATAAATACCAACTTTAAGAATTCTAAGGTTTAAAACGTCATTAACAATACTATTCTCAATAATATTATTAATAATACTAGGAATTTTTCTTAGTACTGAACTTAGTAATTCTAGGGTTTATATACCATTATTAATAACCCTTAGACTATAATACTGATAATACTAACCTAAATTTAAGTTTTATTACTTTATTAATATAACCAATTTCAGTAATTTTATTAATAATTTTAGGTTTTTCTTAGTACTAAACTTAATAATTATAAGATCTTCTTCTTTCCTTAGTACTTTTTATTATATTTAGAGATTCTTTTATTAAATTACTAATTTTAGGGTTTTAAGCCAACCTCTTAGTTTTATCCCTCCTAATAAGATGATATTTATTGCTGCTCTTCTCAACTTTTCTCCTTGGCTTTATATCTTGAAGATGGATCCTGATTTGGATCCAAAATGTCAACAAACAATCACTGATATTGTGGATTATATGATAAATTATGAAAACAATCACCACAGAAACCTTAACAGTCAAGATGCTTATTATCATTTGTGTGTGTACCTTGGTGTGTGGGCTACATATTATTATCCCCATGCATTGCACAAAAATATTAAGGGGAACCTCAAAACCCTTAGTGAATGCATTTGAATTCACCTTCTATAGTGGTATTGACCTAGAATATATATTTTGAATTGTTGAATACTTTGTCATATGGTGCTTTCATTATATTATTTATTTTGGTATTGTTCTATGTTTGGTCTTTAGAAATTCAAAACAAATATTCTTTATAGAGGAATAAGTATGGCATGTGAATGTTCCTCTCATCTTTGTGGCTTGAAACCTATATATAATATCATTGTTCTTGGGAATGATTCCATTTATCTTGATATGTTGGAGGATCATTTTGTCTAATATCCTTGTTCAACTTCTTGTTTTTCTTACTTGCAATTCCCATGTTATTTACTAAATTACTCTCTTTTAGATACCTTGCATGAATGACTATTTATTTGATGTAGATCAATTCCATTATAGACTGTATGTCTATATGATTCGAGGAATCCCTTGGGTATATGTTCTAAGGGATTGTCCTTCCAAGCTTCTCTTTTCCATGTTGCAAGATATGGTGCAAAGCTTATAAATTATCAAATGAAAACCTAGAAATAGAATATAAGAATACCTAGACAATTTTTATCATCTTGATAGCATACTACGTCTTTCAAGGTCGAGAGTCTTTGTTTTGAAGCTCTGATTTTTCAAGTGATGATGATATTGTTCTTGCATGGAGATCCTTAGTATGTAGGCTTGCCTAAGAAAATGTACATGAAAAATGCAAGCCTATTATAATAGAGGCCTTATTGATCTCACTTGTCTTGTATTATATTATGGGAGTGAGTGACCATGATGGGTCATGATCTCCTGATGCTTTCTTCTTCTCCTTATATACTTTTAGTTGATTATAATATGATAATTATGCTCCAAGAGTGGAACTTCAACTCTCGAAAATAATATATTCTACATGCTATGAATGGATAATTTCAATTTGGAAGGCCTTTTAATTTATTGTTGGCACAGGGGCAGACCCAGGGTTCATCTCTAACAACACACCAACAAGCCCTAACTACCGACCCTTTCGGAAACACCTGCGAAACAGATGCAGTCTCACCCAAAGTAGCTATAGGGGGGTTGCAAGACATATATGTCTACAACCAGAGGAAAGGTAAAGTGGATCCAATAAAACAACAACACACAACAACCTAGTTATCCTTAACAAGCATTAACCTACTTCACCCAGTTATATATCAGATCTAACATACTAATGCATCATCAGAGTAACAAAATTAAAGAACACCACATCAATCACTCACAACACAAGATATATGTGGTTCACCCTCTTCCTAGGGCTATGTTCACAGAATTTTGATTTATAATATATTAAGTGAAAGCTTATAGTTCTATCTGCACTCTTAGTTTGCATATCTTCTCTCCTTCCTCTATTTCCCTTCCCTGCGCACCCATTTGTAGGGTTGATCTTCACACCCAATTGAAGATATTACAACACCGAATGCTCTCACAACACAATACTTCTCTCCCACATTAACAAAAATCACTCTTCATAACATCAATGAACTCTGAACGAACAACTCTCAACCAACCAACCCATCCCAGGTCCTCTTGACCTTTATTTATACATTACAATAACTCACCGACAGACTTAGGTTGAAACCTAGGTGTCAAAACCCTAGATACCAAAACCATAGGTGTCTAAATCCCTAGGTCAACTTGACCCATGTTTTCAGGGCTTCGCCAGCCTGTCTTTCCTTCCTTCCCGCAAGGTGCTCCAAAGCATCCAACGGTGGATTTTTTCACTTGCTAAGTTGTTCGAGATCCATCTTCCTTCCTTATCTGTCTTCCTTGATCTCCTTGTCCAACGAATTTATCTCTCGGACTTCACTCCATATTTTTTGCTTCTTTAACCACTTCAACCCGATCTCAGTCAACCTTCCTTCTGTGCAGTTCATGTTTCTCCTTTTCTTCCTTAATCTTCGCTTCCTTCCATAAACAAGGTCCAACAAGCCCCCAACACTCACCTGTGACTCGTCCCGAGGCACTTCAGGCCTGAATATTCTGTTTCACTTCAACTCCAGACTGTGCAGGGCAGCCTATGCTTTTGGCTCTATCCTCCCCCACTATGTGCATACTGTCTTTTCTATGTTTGGTACCCAATTTCAACTACACCTAGTATCTAGACCCTGCTCCTTCTATTTTTACCGAGAGTTGAGAGGCAATTGGTTGTCATAGTACAATTTCAACTGGCTCCCATTCATCAATCCTTCCTTCCATTCTCCATTCAAATTCTTCAATTGAGCAACTCCTCCTTTCATGACATAGAAAACCTCATATGGCCCCAGCCAATGTGTTTTGAACTTCCCTGGATGCTTCATGAACTTACTATCATAGACCAATACCATATCTCCTTGCTTGAATGCTTTTTTCTTGATATGTCTGTCATGGTAGGCCTTTTCTCATTCCTTCTGAACCTGCTAATGAAATCTTGCAATAAATTTGTCTTCTTCTAGTTCGACCAACTGTGCAAGCCTCTCTTGAACAACGTCGGTGTCATCCATATCTGTGAACGTTGCAATTCTGATGCAGGAGCATCTCCCACATCAAGCGAGCCAGCGCGGAAGCGAGAGACAGCTGGACAAGTGCCAACACAATTTTTGAATTTCCTTGGAAGTTGTTGCGCCATCTTAAATGAATTCATTTAAGATGAGACGCACTTGTATATAGTAAATCAGATCTTGAGCCTTTAGCTCTCGTCCTTAGTAGGTAGGAAGCATTTAAGATAGTTAATGTAAGGTAGATAGAATTTAATTCTAGATTAGACTGATTGAGAGCGCAAGAGGGAAACTGGATATAGACACCCTCATTGTGCATTTGTAACATAATAATAGAAGCAGGAGAAGAGAAAGAGCATGCAGAGAGCTGTGTAAGAACACCCATGTACAGATATTTGGATTAATAGGAAGAGATTGATTCTAATTCATGGTTTTGTGTTGTTCTTTGTGTATTGATGTTATGCTCATGAATGTTTTCTTTCCTGTTATACATTTTCTTTGATATGTTGTGTATATGATTTCATGTTCTGAGTGAAGTCTGAAAGCAAGAGGGAATGAGTTTCAATTGTTTCTCTATCTGAGCCAAGGATTCCTGCAAGGAGTGCAGTTGAAGTGTCCGCAAGGAGTGCGTTGACAGAGGGTTTAGATAGAGATAGCTTTTGTTCTCATTCATTCTGAAGTGCAGTTAGGCATAGGAGTCATGCAAGGAGTGCGCAGGCCGAGTGAAGTTCAAGGTTGCGAACATGAATGAGAGTTGAAGGACTGCTGCTAAAGGAGTGCCCAGGGTCGAAGGTTTTCAACACCTAGGAGTGTTTGAAAATCTACCGCAAGGAGTGCGTGCAGGGAGTTCCTAAGAAGATGTAGAGTTGCAAGAAGCTCAGGAAGGGTAAGGCCTTCAAATCCATTGAAGGGAAGCATAGGGTGTTGTGTCGTAAAGTGTTCAGAAGACGTCGTGAGTTTGTGCGCAGGAGGAATGCTTAGTTCATGCACAGATTCACAAAAGGAGAACGGACGGTCGATATTCTCTGAGGAGGATTCGTGACAACCCGTGAGTCGTAGGATTTCATAGAGAAGAAAGTGAGTTACCGTGAGTATCTCAGAAGGTTAGAAGCTCAGGAGGGGTAGAACCGTGGATCGGAGTCACGAGGACTGTCGATCTACTCGTGGAATTCACATATCGGAGTTTCATAGGTCGAAGCTCCGTAAATTTGCAACGGGAATCACGAAATCGCGATACGCGATATCCCGACAGCCAGAAGGATAGTGTGGGACCACAAGGGTCGGAGTGGAAGACATGTGGCACGAGTTATCGAGGTTTCACAGTGAGAAGTGCCGAAATATATGCATTAGGATTTGCGATCCCATGAACTCCAAAATGCCGATGGAGTAAAGACGTTGAATAGTCAGCTCGCACGTGAGTCGGAGTTTCAGCGTATCGAGTATCGGGAGTCGGAGAACCAAGTTGCTCGACACCGCGAGTGTTGAATTCACGATAGGGAAAGTCCCGATAGAGGAAAGAGAAGGTCAGCATTGACTGGTCATCGGGTCTCGGGGATTCGAGAGTCTAGCACTTGACCTTTGACACTGTGAAGTCACGAAGTCCAATCTTTCGAGTGAGAGAGGAAGATCCAGTGAAGATTTACTGTGGGTGCAGATTTCCCGATAGGGAAATAGAAGAACATTAGAGTTCTTCAGGCCACGAAGGAAGGAAGGATCCTGTGAGCGGACGTGCTTGCGAGCGCGGCTGCACCAGTTTGGTATCAGAGCCTTGTTCTTTTCTATATATTTCAGGCGGGAGAGGCATAAGAGATAAAGAGTACTCTGATACACATCAGTTTGGTATCAGAGCACAGAAAGGTTCTTTGCTTTCTGAAGCAGAGGAAGAGAATTCACCATGCCACCCAGGAGAAGGGACGTGCAATCACCCGATCCAGAGGATAGGGAAATGTTGAGAAGAAGAGGCAGACAGCTGACTGATACAGCCATGGAAAGAGAGATGCGTGATCTACGAGCTAGACTCGAAGACATGGAGACAGCGCAAAGACGCACAGCCAGTGCAGGGGATCTTAGTGATTCTGAAAGCAAAGTTGAGGTTGAACGTGAAGAAGAAGTTGTAGCTGAAGATGCATCAAATGAACATTTGATCAGAGCTATTGCCAGGATGGGTGCAAGGGAAAAGATGGACATTCCAGTTTACGAGGGAAACTTGGATGCAGAGGAGCTTCTAGACTAGATTAGAGCTCTAGACACATACTTTGACTATGAATATGTTGAATAAGAAAAAAAGGTTAAGCATGATGTCACACGCTTGAAAGGACATGCAACATTGTGGTGGGATGAACTGCAAGCTGACAGACATTGCAAGGGCAAGCAGAAGATCAAGAGCTGGGATAGAATGATCGCAAAGTTGAAGGCGAAATTCATCCCCAGGGATTATCAAATTACTCTGTTCAGGAGGATGCAGAACCTGAGACAGAAGCTGATGACAATGAAAGAATACACTGAGGAATTCTATAAACTGA
Organism: Picea engelmannii; assembly: GCA_009831015.1. Lineage (NCBI taxonomy): Eukaryota > Viridiplantae > Streptophyta > Pinopsida > Pinales > Pinaceae > Picea > Picea engelmannii. The sequence continues at coordinate 332,715 of ML798595.1, read as the reverse complement.
ACATCAGGGCAGGTCATCGGGAGAGAGATGATGAAAAAGTTGCCAGATACATGAATGGCCTGAGATATGATATCTAGGATGAGATGAGAATGGTAACCATCCAAACAGTGGAAGATGCTTATCAGATGGCTCTGAAATCTGAGGAGAAGGTGAGCCAAAAGCATAGTCAGAGGGGCCGAGGCAGAAGTCAACTCAGAGGCAAATCGGCTGCCCATGAAAGAACCCAGAAGCCCAAGGAGGAATGGAAGAAACCTCAGGGTAAAATTGAGAGGGGTGGAACCTCACGGCGAGGGCAGCCATACGCTGAGTAGAGAGGACATCATAATGAGCAGAGAGGAGATTATACTGACAACAACACTTTTCCTCGAACCAGAGGCAGAGGAAGAGGAAGAGGTGGAGTAATCACATGCTTCACATGTGGAAAGAATGGGCATAAGTCTTACGAGTGTCCAGAGAAAAAGAAAGAGATTGGAGAAGCTCACATCACCGAAGCACAGAGGTGGGATGTTGAGGCAGAAGACATTGAAGGCAGAAGATTGCTTATGATGCGAAAAGTCCTTTTGACACATGAGAAGGAGGTGGAAAGTTTAGTCCAAAGGACCAGAATTTTTAGGACTTCTTGCAAGACCAAGGATAGGGTATGCAAGGTCATTGTAGATAGTGGTAGCACGGATAATCTCGTTTCTACAGAGATGGTAGAGAAGCTGGAGCTGGAGATGACTGATCATCCAAGCCCATACAGAGTTTCATGGCTACAAAAAGGACACCAGGTAACTATCACTAAACAATGCTTGGTTGAATTCAAGATAGGGGGATATAATGATAAGATATTATGTGATGTCATTCCTATGGATGTTTGTCATCTATTGTTGGGTAGACCATGGAAATATGACAGAAATGTGATTCATGATGGGAGAATGAACACATACACCCTAGAGAAGAATGGGAGGACACACATGTTGCTTCCGATAAAGGATAAGGAGGTGAATCCGGAAGTAAGCAACATCGTACTTCTCATGAGTGGGAAGGAAATTCTTACATAGGTTAAGAAGAAGGAGGATCCACAGTTCATTGTGGTCAGAAATCCTAGAATTGTTCTGACTAGCACAAGAATGGATGATTTACCAGAGGAGGCTCAAGAACTGCTGGAAGAGTTCACTGACATTGTAGTGGACGAATTACCTCGTTCGTTGCCACCAATCAGAAGTGTGAGTCATCATATTGATCTCACACCAGGAGCTAGTTTTCCAAACAAAGCCACGTACAGGTTGACGCCACAGAAGAATGAAGAAGTTAAGAGGCAAGTCCAGGATTTGTTGGACAAAGGTTTAGTCAGGGAAAGCTTGAGCCCATGTGTTGTTCCAACAGTACTTAATCTGAAGAAAGATGGAGGCTGGAGGATGTGTACTGACTCGAGGGCGATTAATAAGATAACCATCAGGTACAGATTTCCATTGTCAAGGATGGATGATCTGATGGATTGCTTAGGTGGAGGAAAATACTTTTCAAAGATTGATTTGAAAAGCGGTTATCACCAGATCCACATGAGAGAGGGTGATGAATGGAAGACAACATTCAAAACAAACGAAGGGTTGTATGAATGGCTTGTTATGCCGTTTGGCTTAACAAATGTGCCAAGTACTTTCATGAGGTTGATGAATGAAGTCCTGAGGGAGTTCATCGGGAAATGTTTCATTGTATATTTGGATGACATACTGGTTTACAGTAAGACAGTGGCAGATCATCTGAAGCATTTGGCTACAGTGATGCAAAAATTGCAGCAGGAGAAGCTGTTGATTGTTAGGACCACACAATGTACCTTTTTTCCCATACTTTTTGCCACCATTTCACTCTTGTTCACTCACATTTAAACTCATATTATCACTTTATCCTATCTTTCCAAAGGTATACAACGTCTCTTCTCTTTACTATACGTTTAATTTGTTTTGCATATAATTTTACATCACTCTCGTACTTAACCATTGATTAGAAATGTATAAGTGTTGAAATAGTTCGAACTGCAGATTAGCATTGAAGCCTATTGCTGAAACACAGATGTTGTTACACAGTCCATGGTTGACGATGCTAAAACAACAACTCAGAAGTTGTTACACAGTCCATGGTCGACGATGCTGAAACCCAGATGTTGTTACACAGTCCATGGTTGACGAGGCTGAAACACAAAAGAAGTCGTTACACAGTCCATGGTCAACGATGTTGAAACACAGAGGAAGCTATTACACAGTCCGTGGTCGACGATGCTAAAACACCAAAGCTGTTACACAGTCTGTGGTCAACAATGCTGAACAACAACTCACACAGATTGACTACACAGTCATAACGCAAATCCCATGGCTGAAACAACCCGCGATTTGCGATGCCGAAATAACATACAATAACAAGAAACAAAAGAGTTGTTACTCCAGCCGTAACAACAACACTTCACTCAGCACTCGTAATAGCATTCTATTGTGGAAGACTAGGAGACCCTATTCCAGTTTAGAAAGTCGATCTAACTAACAATAGGACCCAGATATACACCTGTAATTTGTTGATCAATTGTATCGAAGGGATTTTCCTCTTTAAATAAGAGGAAATCACCATTCGAGAGGATCATCATTTTTTGTACTAAGAATTTTTTACAGAGAAGGACGTACTTCATTTCAGATTGTAATATGATACATTGATAGATGAATAAAAGACTGTTCTGAGCATTTCTCTCTAGCCTTTTTGTTTCAGGGGAATCTTGTGAGAAGGGAGGGCCCACCTTCTTCACAAGATTCACCCATTAGTTTTATAGTGTGTTAGTGTGATATATGTTTATGCCTTGATTAATTTCTATTTTGCTGAAACACTACTTTAATGAACTCTGCTTTGCTGAAACACTACTGAACTTTGTCTTGCCAAGAACTCTGCTTTACAGAACGTTACATTGTTTTCATGTGGTTCATGCTTGGGTAATTGTTAATCATTTTAGTTAGCAATTTTGTGTGATGAATTTATGAAAGCTTTCTAATCAGAGACTGGTGTTGAAGGTTCTTGCTTGGGAAGGAATTAGGGTCCTGTTCTCTGTTAGAAATATTTAGCCTTCAATTATTTTCATGAGTGTGCTAATCAGAGACCGGTGCTGAAGGTTCCTGCTTTGGGAAGGAATTAGGGTCCTGTTCTCTGTTAGAAATAGTTAGCCTTCAATTATTTTCATGAGTGTGCTAATTAGAGACTAGTGTTGAAGGTTCCTGCTTTGGGAAGGAATTAGGGTCCTGTTCTCTGTTAGAAATAGTTAGCCTTCAATTATTTCCATGAGTATGCTAGTTAGAGACTGATGCTGAAGGTTCCTTCTTTGGGAAGGAATTAAGGTCCTGTTCTCTGTTAGAAATAGTTAGCATTCAATGCATTAATGAGTTCATGAAAGTGTGTTAATCAGAAACAAGGTGTTGAAGTTTCCTGCTTGGGAAATAGGGTCATGTTCTCTGGTTATAGAATAGTTGGTCTTTCCTGTTGAAGTTGTTATTCTAATGTAATCCAAGATTCTTCAGATTAATCATCTCTTTAAGCTCTGCAATAGGTAGGTTGCTTTCCTATAATTCAATTCAGAACTTCAGTTTATTCAAGGCAAGTTTGATTAATATAGTTTTTACTACAACTCTAGGTTTCTTTTGAGATTGAGCATATATAGTGCGTGGTTACCTTTGAAATGAACAGACTTCCCTGGGTTGACAATTTATGTAGCACTTGATTGTTTAGATTAATTAAGAAATTATAGTGACCAACATTGATAAACATGAAGAAGTCCTCATTCATGAAGACATAGCTCATTTACTTGGGGTTTGTTATTTCGACTAATGAGTTGAGGATGGATCCAGATAAGGTGGAAGTGATCAAGAATTGGCCATCACCGAGGAATGTATTCGAGGTGAGAAGTTTTCACGGGTTAGCTAGTTTCTACCAGAAATTCATCAGGAATTTCAGTGGAATTAGCGCAACGATGATGGACACAGTGAAGAAAAGAAAAATATTTTCATTGCACTGAAGAGGCTGAGAAGAGATTCAATCTGTTGAAAAAGAAGATCATGGAACAACCAATTCTGGTGTTGCCAGATTTCCAGAAGACATTTCAAGTGAAATGCGATGCAAGCAGATTTGCAATCGGGGCAGTCTTAATTCAAGAAGACGGGCCAATAGCGTATTTCAGCGAGAAGCTGAATGAAGCAAAGATGAAATATTCCACTTATGATAAGGAATTTTATGCTATCATTCAGGCACTGAAGAAATGGAGGCATTACTTGATACCCAAAGAGTTTGTCTTGTACAATGACAATCATGCACTATAGTTTGTGACTCAACAGGAAAATTTGAATCAGAAACATGTCAAATGGGTTGAGTATATGCATAATTTCACATTTGTGATAAAACATATTTCTGGTACTGCTAACAAAGTTGTTGATGCTTTGAGCAGAAAATGTTTATTGCTGCAGGAGTTCAAAGTCAAAACGTTGGGTTTTGATGATCTCAGGGACATGTATGCAGATGATCAGGATTTTGGAGAGGCGTATGAAGCAGCTGAGAATCTAGTTCTCAAAGATAGAAGCAAGTGGGTCGAGTACATGATCTAGGAAGGATTGTTGTTCAGAGGAAAACAACTATGTATTCCAAAATGCTCCATGAGGGAGAACTTGCTGAAGGAGAAACACAACGGAGGATTGGCAGGACATTTCAATCATGAAAAAACATTCGCGAAGTTGAATGAGTCATATTTTTGGCTGGGAATGCAAGTGGATGTCAAGAGATTTGTGGATAGATGCAGAATTTTCCAGCATTCAAAGGGAAGGAAGCAGAATGCGGGATTCTATCAACCATTTCCCATACCAGAGAGGCCGTGGGATGTGATTAACATGGATTTCGTATTGGGGTTGCCAAGGACACAAAGAGGTGTTGATTCAATCTTTGTGGTGGTGGATAGATTTTCCAAAATGGCACACTTCATTCCATGTCAAAAGACCAGTGATGCAACTCACATTGTGAACCTGTTCTTCAAAGAGGTCATTCGACTTCATGGATTGCCGAGGAGTATTGTTTCGGATCGAGACACAAAGTTCATAGGGCATTTTTGGAGGACCTTATGGAAGTTTTTGGACAATATATTACCACAGGCAGAGTTTTCTTATAATGATTTAGTGAATCGGAGCACAGGCCAGAGTCCATTTCAGATTGTTTATGGAATGCAGCCGAGGGGAATTTCTGAATTGAGGGATTCATAACAGACTGCGACTAGGAGCGCTAGTGCAGAAGATTTCGTAGAGGCGATGAAGGAACTTCACATTCAGGTGAAGCAGCGGTTGCAAAACTCAACTCAGGCATATAAGCGCAGAGTAGATCAACATAGAAGACAACTTTAGTTTGAGGTTGGTGATCTGGGTCTGGCACATTTGAGAAGAGAAAGGTTCCCGAGAGGAACATACAATAAATTGAAGATGAAGAAAATCGGTCCATGTAGGGTCTTGAAGAAGTTCGGAGCAAATGCTTATGAGATTGAATTACCCGATGGGATCGGAATTTCTCCGATATTCAATATCTCAGATTTGTACCCATACAGAGCTGAAGAAGCAAAGACTGGAAATGAGAAACCAACGATCTAGTGGACAAAGAACATGCTAGTTGCAGAAAAGCCACAGATGGAGTGCATACTGGACAAGAGAGTAAGCAAGAGGACCAGGCGGAAATAATACTTTGAATATCTGGTCAAGTGGAAGAATCATCCAGTCGAAGATGCCAGCTGGGAGACCGAAGTGGAGATACAGAAGCACGGATAGACTATGCAGGAGCTCATGGATAGGATCCCATGAAATTTTTCAAGCGAGGGAGTATGATGCAGGAGCATCTCCCACATCAAGCGAGCCAGCGCGGAAGCGAGAGACAACTAGACAAGCACCAACACAATTTTTGAATTGCCTTGGAAGTTGTTGCGCCATCTTAAATGAATTCATTTAAGATGAGATGCACTTGTATATAGTAAATCATACCTTGATCCTTTAGCTCTCGTCCTTAGTAGGTAGGAGGCATTTAGGATAGTTAATATAAGGTAGATAGAATTTAATTCTAGATTAGACTGATTGAGAGCGCAAGAGGGAAACAGGATATAGACACCCTCATTGTGCATTTGTAACATAATAATAGAAGCAAGAGAAGAGAAAGAGCATGCATAGAGCTGTGTAAGAACACCCATGTACAGATATTTGGATTAATAGGAAGAGATTGATTCTAATTCATGGTTTTGTGTTGTTCTTTGTGTATTGATGTTATGCTCATGAATGTTTTCTTTCCTATTATACATTTGCTTTGATATGCTGTGTATATGATTTCATGTTCTGAGTGAAGTCTGAAAGCAAGAGGGAACGAGTTTCAATTGTTTCTCTATCTAAGCCAAGGATTCCTGCAAGGAGTGCAGTTGAAGTGTCCGCAAGGAGTGCGTCGACAGAGGGTTCAGATAGAGATAGATTTTGTTCTCATTCATTCTGAAGTGCAGTTGGGCATAGGAGCTGTGCAAGGAGTGCGCAGGCCGAGTGAAGTTCAGGGTTGCGAACCTGAACGAGAGTTGAAGGACTGCTGCTGTAGGAGTGTGTAGGGTCGAAGGTTTTTAACACCTAGGAGTGCTTGAAAATCTGCCGCAAGGAGTGCGTGCGGGGAGTTCCTAAGAAGATGTAGAGTTGCAAGAAGCTCAGGAAGGCTAAGGCCTTCAAATCCATTGAAGGGAAGCACAGGGTGTTGTGTCGTGAAGTGTTCAGAAGACGTCGTGAGTTTGTGCACAGGAAGAACGCTTAGTTCATGCACAGATTCACAAAAGGAGAATGGACGGTCAGTATTCTCCGAGGAGGATTCGCGACATCCCATGAGTTGTAGTATTTCACAGAGAAGCAAGTGAGTTACCGTGAGTATCTCAGAAGGTTAGAAGCTCAGGAGGGCCAGAACTGTGGATCGGAGTCACGAGGACCGTCGATCTACTCGTTGAATTCACATATCGGGGTTTCGTAGGTCGAAGCTCCATAAATTTGCAACGGGAATCATGAAATCGCGATATGAAATATCTCGATAGCCAGAAGGATAGTTTGGGACCACAAGGGTCGGAGTGGAAGACAGGTGGCATGAGTTATCGGGGTTTCGCAGCGAGAAGTGCCGAAATATATGCATTAGGATTTGTGATCCTGCGAACTCCGAAATGTCGATGGAGTAAAGACGTTGAACAGTCAGCTCGCGTGTGCGTCAGAGTTTCGGCGTATCGAGTATCAAGAGTCGGAGAACCAATTTGCTCGACACCGCGAGTTCCGAATTCGCGATAGGGAAAGTCCCAATAGAGGAAAGAGAAGGTCAGCGTTGACTGGTCATCGGGTCTCGGGGATTCGAGAGTCTAGCGCTCGACCTTTGACATCGTGAAGTCGTGAAGTCCGATCTTCCGAGTGAGAGAGGAAGATCTAGTGAAGGTTTAATGTGGGTGCAGATTTCCCGATAGGGAAATAGAAGAACATTAGAGTTCTTCGGGCCACGAAGGAAGGAAGGATCCTGTGAGAGGACGTGCTTGCGAGCGCGGTTGCGTGAAATTATCAGGCTAGGAACTAAGTATTCCATGGGCACAACTGCTTTTGGACCATAGACGAACTTAAAGGGAGTCTTCATTTTCATCCTCTTTCAAGTGGTTCTATATGCCCATAATATGGATGGTACTCTCAAATCCCAGTCATCTCTGTTTATACTACAAATCTTCATCAGCGCAGCCTCCAAGATCTTATTGAATGCTTCAAATGTCCCATTCACTTGTGGATGGTAGGGTGTGCTCTTCTTATGATGAACTTCAAATTCCTAAGTCAAGGCTTCAATAGTCTTATTAATAAAATGTGTACCTTGATCACTCATAAGGATCTTCGGGCATCCAAACCTAGTTATGATATCATCAAATATGAAATGTCCAGCTGTAGTTGCACTACAATCCTCAACTGCTTTAGCTTATGCCCATCTTTTCAAATACTTTTTGCAGTGATGATGTATCGAGCTCTTGTGTGCTTCCCTGGTGGGTTTATAGGTCCCACAAAGTCAATGGCCCATTTCTCAAATGCTTGTATAGTTAGTTGGGGTGTTAATGGAATATCATCTCTTCTGGACGGTTTCCCAACTCTTTGTCATACATCGTAGACTCTGTAGTATTCTTTAGCATCTCTGTGTAAAATGGGCCACCAACGGCCAGCTCTAAGAACCTTCTGCATTGTTTCTTTTCTTGCGTAGTGTCCTCCTGCAATGCCTTCATGAGCTTCTGCTAAAATTAGTGGTCTTTCTGACTCCATAACACATCTTCTTAGGATCTCATTAGGTCCCATATTATATTGATGTACATTTATAAGCGAAAAATCAACAACGCGCACTACTAGTTGTTTCTTCTGCGTGATTATATATTTCGAAGGTGCCATTCTTGTTGAAAAGAACTGGACTATCTCGACGAAGTGATCATAAATATTTCTAATGGCCAACAACTCTACATCATGTAGTGTATCCTCCAAACTAGTAGGTTCCTCTCCATGTTCCAATCTCGACAAGTGGTCAGGTCATTTGTTCATCCTTCCTGGTTTTACCACAATCTCAAAATCATATTCCTGAAATAGCAGAAGCCATCTGCATATTCTTCCCCCCAACACTGGCTTGTTGACCAGGTATTTTAGTATGGATTGATCAGTGAACATATTAAAGTGTCCTTCCAACAAGTAGTGGCGAAACTTCTACAGCGCATACACCATGGCTAACCCTTCTCTCTCAGTGGTGGTGTAATTGATTTCAGTTGTAGATAGTTTCTTGCTAGCAAAGGCTAACGGGTGGTCAATGTCTCTTGTTCCTGGTTGTGCTAACACTACTCCTAATGCAATATAGGATGCATCAACATGCACATGAAATTCCTTACTCCAATCTAGGAAAACCAGAATAGGCGCAGTAACCATTTTTTGTTTCAGCGTGTTGAAGCTTTGCTGGCATTCTTTTGTCCATTGAAACTAACAATCTTTCTTCAAAAGATTCTCCATGGGTGTTGTGATCCATGCATAGCCCTAAATGAACTTCTTGTAGTATCCAGTATGTGCCAGCGTAGTGCACAGCTGTCCGACTGAAGTAGGAGGGGGTAGATCGACAATAATGGAAATCTTACATGGATCTACCAGCAATCCCTGCTTACACACAATATGGCCTAGCAACATGCCAAAGGGTGAAAATAAGATGCACTTCTTCAGGTTCAGGGAAATATGACATTGCCTATACTTATCCAACATTAGTCTTAAACATTCAATATGATATTGCAATAAGCTAAAAACAGTCCAGTCATCAAAATATGCTTCCATAAATTTATGTAAAAACTCTCTGAATGCTTCGACCACCACCCTAGAAAAGATAGCTAGTGCATTATTCAAACCAAATGACATTATTGTGTATTGGTAGGATCCCCATTATGTTGAAAATGTGGTCTTATGGTGGTCTTCCTTGGAAATCTTGATCTGATGGTATCCCGAAAATCCATCGATGAAGGAGTAGATTTCCTTTCCTCCCACATTGTCTAACACTTCGTCAATAAATGGTGTAGGGAATGGATCATGTAGACATGCATAATTCAGCTTCCTGATATCTACACAGATTCTGATCTCTCCTATTTTCTTATCCTGAACCACCATAGGGCTAATCCACTCTAATTCTTCAATAGGTTCTATGATTCCTGCTTCCAACATTCTGTCTAATTCAATCTTCACTTTCTCCTTATACTTGGGATTCAATCTGTAGGGTCTTTGCTTGACTGGACTTGCATCTGGTTTCAAGGGGATCTTCATCTCTCCCATGGTCCCTTTAATGCCCTTCATTTCAATGAAATTGGTTGGAAACAAGTCTTGATATTCATGCAGTAACTCTGTGATCTTATCAATAGTGGAATCATCCCAGTAATCTCCAACATTAGCAAGCTTAGGTGTTTTCTCTGTTCCAATGTTGACTTTCTTAATTTTAATTGGATGTCCAATAAAAGTTAGTTCAACTCTTGGTCCTTCTACGTCTCTTTGTCCTTTTGTTTCTGCGATGTTCACATTCCTAGGATCATAGTATTCATCAACATTGATATTGTAACAGCCTTGCAATTTTTAAATAGGCGCAATCCATTCATCCTCTTCTTTCTCCAAAGGGAGGCTAGGTGTTTCCTCAAATACTTTCTGTCTTCCAACCTGTAAAGATTGATCTACCTAAGGGTGATGACTTTCAAATAAAAATGTAGCTACAAAATTCTAAGTCATACCTTGCAAATCTGCAGTGATGAGGTGTAGTTCTGCTTGAAGATACCAATTGATAGTCATTGTGTACAGAGTGTTAATAAATTTATGCACCCACTTCTCTTGAGGAATTTTTTTCCACGCCTCCTCACAACCTCACACATAGTCTTTCAGACAACTTTGACCTGTGTACATAACTTCGCATCCTTTGACTTGTTCTGAAAATAGCGTTGTCATCAAAGTGTGACATTGTATCCAGTTCACGATGTTCCTTTTATGTGCCCCCCACCATCTTGTTGGAGTATCTTTCAAATCCTCTTCCAGTGCCAACAGTCTATGTTGTACTGGTACAGTTTCTTCAAATTCTAGTAAGAAAGTTTCTAAGTGATTCAAACCATCAAATGTGGGAAAATCACTTATTGTTGTGTCGATCCAACGAACTTCTCTAGTCAATCTAGCACATCTCCATGTAGATACTTCATACATTTTATTCTTCCAGTTCTACAGTGATTCTTTTGAATCTGAGGAGCATGCGTTGTCACTTCGCCAGCTAAAATTCCCATCTGCTATAGAATTAATGTAATATTGTTGTCTTGTTGTCAATTTGTATATATTTTCTAGCTCATGTGCACGGTATTCTTCTCTGATGGGCTCGGTATACTTGCGACCTTCATCAGGATCCAAAGGGGTGATGAACCTAAGGCCATCTCCTTCAAACACCATTCTTCTTTTCTTTAAGTCAACCACAATCTAATTATTGAAAGCCCAATCAATTCCTAACAACGCACGGTAAGGACAACTATCATTGACTATCTCAATCACCTCGAAGTACACAAATGTTCTGACTCCATCGATGTCCATAGGGACATGTTCCAATATTTTGAAGGGGCTCACAGCCTGTTGATTGGCCATCCTAAGCCTGATGGGGGAATAGATCAACTTAGGTTTTCCCATCAGTGCCTAGGTCTTCTTTTTCATGACATTGACCTCCGACCTTAAGTTGAGGACCACATAATCTATATCATAAACTATGATCTGAGCATTCAGATGTAGCTCCTTATTTTTCCTTCTCTTTTTGGATACTTGATGTACTGTTCTACTCAGTAAGGGATCTACCTTTCCTAGTTCATACTTTTTGATCAAGTTTTGTAGTTCTTGTGTAGCACTTTCATCCTTTATCAAATTAATGCAAGTGCATCAAAATTCCATAAGCTTACTTACCTCTTTTCCTTCTCTGGGTGATGCCAACTAATCAAATGCCAGATGCATTCCACATTCTCTTACTTCTGGTCAAGCCTTTGATGAAGAATCTTGATCTCTTTTGAATTCTTTTCTTGCCTCCTCAAATGTATGTTTCTCTTTCTTTGGATCAAACTCTCATGTCTTCTCTACAAATTTCCTGACTCTTGATTGTTCTGTGGTCTTCCCTAAAGTCACCATGTCTTCTCCTCTAACAACACTTCCTCTAGTGATTACAACGACTCTGGGATCCAATCCGCGAGGTTCTGTTGTGATTAGTTGTACTTGTTGGTTTCCTCCTCGTCGTTCCTGAAGTTTGGCTAACAACACAGGACAATCTTCTATGACATGTTCAAATGGGTTGCAATAGATGCAAGCGGTACAAGGGTTTTGAGAGTCCCTTGCCAAGTGTCCTAGTTGTGCATAGTTATAAAAAATGATCTGACCTCGACCTCGACCCATGCCTCCTCCTTGTCCTCTTCCTCTAAATCCACCACTAGGGTTGAAGTTTCCTCTTCTAGGGGAATTATACTGCATAGTGTTCCCTTATTGCTGCACTTTGCCTTGAATTTTGTATATATCCCTTGACCTTTCATGCATAAGGTCATAGGCCCTATAATCCCTATCATCATGCCCTACCGACTTACAGAATGTGCAATACATATTTGTAGGTGTATGAACATATTTTTGCATGTAATAGCATTCACCAGGGCGATGTCTATTTCTACATACCTTGCACCAAGGTAGGTTTAACTTGCTTCAAAGGGGTCGGAGCTCCAGATGCCAAGTACTCATTAAGTAGGGGACAATGCTCTTTGTCACGACCTTTTGATTTGCATCTAATACACTAGATGTCTTCTCTTTTATCTTTTCCCTTGTCTTTCTTCATATCTTCGACCTATAGAGACAAGCTAGTTAACTGACTTAAAATTTGACTCATATCTGAGCTAGATTCTCCCATAGGGGTTGATTCTAGCTTCATGAAAATATCCAGTGCCTCATCCTGTGAAGCAATATTTTGTTGCATCAGAGGGACTCTGATGTGTGGAAAAAGGGCAGCAATGAACCATTCCTTGTTCTTCTCATCTGGGATCTGAAAATTTAGTCGACCTGTTAAGGTTTTAAACCTCTGATCAAACTCCCAAACAAGTTCAGCTACTCTCTTCTTGATTTCTTTCAACTCTGTAATGCATTGTGACTCCAACTTGGGTTTTTTGAATTCTGCAACCAACACATTCATGATCTCATTCAATAGTTTAGGTTGTGCAAGTCCTTGGACAAGTTTCATGTACCAACTCAATGCGCAGTCTCTCCGGGTAGTACTAAATTGATTTCTCTTAATTGCTTCATCAGTGATTTGTTTAATACTCCATACAGCTTTGCATAGGAACCAATGTTGATCAGGATCTTCAGATCCATCTCCTCTAAATGTGGGTAACCTCATCTCATCTTCCATAGATCTTCCTAGGTTTCCTGACTGAGTGTGCACTGAACCACTTGTACCAATGCTCTAAGTGCTCTGATAACTTAGGTTAATCTGGTTACTTAATGTTGTTGAAACAATAGGAGGGGTAATAGTACTTACTTCAATAGTCAGCGCATTTCCTAAAGTTTCTGATTCTTCTCAGCAATGTTCTTTAGTCTTTTCCTCTCTTGGACCAACAGACACTGAATGTTTCTTGTTCAGTAGCTCTTCCTATGCTCCATTGTAAAACCCTTCTTCCTGTGTTGGTTATGATTCTTCTCAAACAAGTCCACCAAAGGGACTTCTTTAAAGATTCTCCCATTGCGCGTGTGGCCAACCTCTATGTCATTGTCGTTGTCTAAATTTTTGAACATTAGCTTCTCAATCTGACCAACTACTGTATTTTCAAGATGTTCTTCTCATGTAGTAGCATATTGATCTTCAACTTCAGAAAATGTAAAAATTTTCCTCTCGACCCCTTAAAGAAATATCTTTCTTCTTGGCTATATGACTCTACTTTGCTAATAGAAAACTCAGTGATATACCCTCCAATGGTACTATCAAACCAATGATCTACTACTCTCAAAACAATGTTATCAACTCTCTTGACCTTATTGATCAACGTTGATGTCCAAACCACAGGCGGTCTAGATATGATCTCAAATTGGGTATCTGCTAATCTGGACAGCCACTTGTATAGCTCCTTATGAATCCCTCCAAAGAAAATATCGTGTATATCAGTAAAGATATACCTTCCCAACCAGTCCTTTGTGTTAATATTAGGGTTCTTGTTATGAGCTTCAACAAAGTCCTTCTCTTGTTCTTCTATCCACTTCTGAATATTTGTCTTCGATGGAAACCACCTTGAAATTACCTCAAGAAGATCTTGGTCTTGACAACAGAACCATTTGTTGGCATAGGGGTAGACCCAGGGTTCAGCTCTAATAGTGCACCAACAATCCCTAACTATCGTCCCTTTCAGCAACATCTGTGAAGTAGATGCAATCTCACCCGAAGTAGCTATAGGGGGGTTGCAGGACACATATGTCTACAACCAGAGGAATGGTAAAGTGGATCCAATACAACAACAACACACAACAACCTAGTTATCCTTACCAAGAATTAACCTACTTCACCCAGTTATATATCATATCCAACATACTAATGCATCATCATAGTAAAAGAAGTAAAGAGCACCACATCAATCACTCACAACACAAGATATACATGGTTCACCCTCTCCCTAGGGCTACGTCCACAAAACTATGGTTTATAGTATATTAAGTGAAAGCTTATAGTTCTATCTGCGCTCTTAGCTTGAAGATCTTCTCTCCTTCCTCTATTTCCCTTCCCTATGCACCCAGCTGCAGGGTTGATCTTCACACCCAGTTGAATATCTTACAACAACGAATGCTCTCACAGCACAATACTTCTCTCTCACACTAACAACAATCACTCTTCATAACATCAATGAACTCTGAATGAACAACTCTCAACCAACCAACCCATCCCAAGTCCTCTTGACCTTTATTTATACATTACAATAACTCACCGACATCCCTAGGCTGAAACCTAGGTGTCAAAACCCTAGATACCAAAACCCTAGGTGTCTAAAACCCTAGATCAAATTGACCTACATTTTTAGGGCTTCTCTAGCCTGTCTTTCCTTCCTTCCTGCAAGGTGCTCCAAAGCATCCAACGGTGGCTTTTTCACTTGCTAAGTTGTCCATGATCCATATTCCTTGTTGATCTGTCTTCTTCGATCTCGTCGTCCAATGGATTTATCTCTCGGACTTCGCTCCATATTTTCTGCTTCGTTAACCACTTCGACCTGATCTCAGTCAACCTTCCTTCCGCGCAGTTCATGTTTCACCTTTTCTCCCTTAATCTTCGCTTCCTTCCATAACCAAGGGCCAACACTAATAATTTACCCTTCATTGGACAATGTTTATTTTATATCTTATGACGAAGTTTGAATCTTCATAACAACGTTTTCATTACCTTCTATTGAAAACCAACTTGATGTTAAACTCAGCAAAATTTTGTTTGGTAAAACTCGACATTTTTTATTGATTAACCCAACGAACTTGATGTTAAACTAAACGAAATTTTGATGGTAAAAATAAGAAATTTTTAGTAATGAAACCCAACGAACTTGATGTTAAACTCAGCGAATTATTTGATGGAAAAAACCCTCTACGTTTCAACACTTTCAACCACGACTTTTTCTCTGCATTTTATTACATTTGATGGAAATTTTTACCATGTGTTTTTAATTGGCCAAACACAACTCACTTTCACCCATTCAATTGCTTGGCAACGTTTTAGACTTCCCCAACCACACATGACCATGCCAATGACTTCATTATTGTTACTTTGAAATTTTGTTTTAACATTTAATTGACCATGGATGGATGCTATCAATGGATTATTTAATATATGATTTCATTTTTATATGCCTGTGTTTTATTTATTTAACTGCATTCCCATTTAAATGTATCCCAACCCCTAATTGGATATCACCGTAATGTAATCATAGTTATATGGCTATCACTATTATGTTGTGATTTTATGAGGATGTCACCGTAATGTAATCACAGTTATATTACTATCACTGTTATGTTGCGATTTTATGAAGGTACCACCGTAATGTAATCACAGACATTTTGCTATCCCGGTTATATTATGATTTTTATGATGCTATCACAGTTGTATTTAGAAATGGACAGTTATATTGTGATTTTATGTTGCTATCACCGTAATTCAATTAATAATTGATGGTTATTGATAGGATAGCACGTGTCATAGAGATATAGTTCGGATGTCACAGTAGATGAATTGATTTTAGGATAGCGATATAATACACAGTGTTATCCTACTCTGCGTTATAATAATGATAGCCAATAATACTCTTTTGACAGTTGGTTAGCAAATTTTACTCTGTAGCGATTTCACACACAACCTTACCACTTTCCACTCAGCCTTGTCATAACTTGCCCAGTGATATCACCATTGTCTTCCTTAGTTTTAGCGACAACGTTGGATGTATGAGGTGTGCCAGAGATCTGTAATTTTAGAAACAATGTTTTACATGTATTGATAATTGAGTTTTTGACATGTTTAATATGATGATAGTAAATGTTGTTACTCAGAAATTTTAATGTTTAAGGACAACGTTGACAATAATCTTAATTTTTGACGGCATTGATTGTATGGCGTTGACTGTTATCATAATTAAATTGAAAGCCCTTTTTATATGGGTTATGTATAATAATAATCGACAATTATATAGTATATAATGGACAACTTTATTAACATTCCCATGGCGTTTTAATATTGAATGTCTTATACCCAACAAGCTCATAGCGATTTGATTACACAGAGATACTTATTGTTAATTTAAAATATAATTGAAGGATGATGTGTTTATCTAATGGAATAAATAATGACAAACAAATGGCATTTGATAGACAATACATTAATATTGTTAATATTGTTAGACAACATGTTGTAATTAATATTGTTGATAGTGTTATAAGTATAGTGTTATATATTGATATTGTTAATAGTGTTATATTAATAGTGTTATATATTGATATTGTCAATATCGTTATGTATTGTTAAATTGTTAATTTAAATTTGTATTTATTGATTAATTAGGACTTGTCAAATTAGACAAGAAGTCAATTATTATATAAGTAGCATAGATGAGTAGTCACTTAATTTAATGGATAGTGGGTAATTATTAATCATCGTTTCTTGATGTTGTTCAATGCCTAACTCAATGCACCTTATGATAACATTTATGACAATAGTAGCTTGGTAACAGTTCACTCCTTCACACTTAGACATCTTTCTTATCAGTTAATGGTTTGGTCGTTAGCGGAGTCATGTAATAGCTTGCACATTTCCTTTTGAATGTCGTCATCTTGCGTCTTGTTGACCTATTGATTGGGGTGTGGGTGTAGTATTCTTGTCAGTATTTAGACTCCTAAAACGTTGGATTTATCTTGATTCCTTGGTCTAGATAGGTTATGTTGCGTCAGGGTTATTTCCGCACCTATCACCTGGGGATGACATGATTCTTGATGAGGGGATCATGGCACGCCCTATTGGATAGAGGTGAATGATAACTTGGCTGGAGTCTGTGCTTCCCATTGTAGGTGTTGTTTGATTGTGTAAGTTCATTGTTGGCGCTTGGGTTGTAACGCCTTCATGTGTTTGGTTTTGCATGCCATAGAGGTTCTAGTGATTGGTCATCGAGACCGTTGTGTCAAGATTGTGGATGTTTTCCTTATCTTTTAAACATCATCGTGTTGTGTGTCCGGCGGGGAGTCGTTCCTATCTTTTGATTTATGCATGTTTCACCTAGTTAATCGTTGTGCTAGTGCGTTGATTTGTTGTTGTTTGTTTCCTGATCTGCGTGCGTGTGTTCCTCGTCAGGTTTTGTGGTTCAACTATTTTCGTTGTTTCCTTCTTGCCCCCCCAAAAAAAACATTGCACTTTTTTCTTCATTGGCAGTCGTAACGATAGGGGACATTAAAAATTTGTGTTATTCAAATATTTTATTGTTTTTTCCTGAAGACTTATAACGAGATGATACTCATCTTTTAATAAGGATCCCTTCTTCATTTCGAGCTTCAAGTAGTTCTTCCACCTCTTTGCACAGGATTTTGGATCTCTGTCTAGGGATCTATTCATTCTCTGCGATATAAAATTCCATTCGCCTGGCCAATATTGCTTAACATAGGAATGTAACAGAGAATATTCTTCAAACCGCCACCTTTTCTCATCCTTCATTTTTCCATTTCATGGGGTTCTTCATCCTAATCAACTAAAATTATCATGAAGAAGATGACATGGATAGACTGTTTGTATGCCTTGACGACATGGGAGGGTTTTCTGACTCAAACATCACTCTAGTTCAACAGTAATATTGACTTTACTTGACAATATGTAGCTTGATTTTTCATATGGAGCTTCATTCTCATATGTAATCTAGTTCAATAGTAACCTAATGGGAAACAATAACCTGTGAATGGGGCCAATGCTGAAATTCTTTCAAAATGTTTCTATATGCACTAAATTTTGACATGGATAGATTGTTCACATGCCTTAATGATATGGAAGGGTTTCTAGACTCAAATATGCAGTACTAGATGTGGGATCATTTGTATTTTCAATGAATTTTAAAAGTAACAACAAACAAACATTGTACTAGGTCTAGACATGGGCAATGGTGACCTATGAATGGGGCCAACGTTGAAATTTTTTCAAATTGTTTTTGTATGCACTAAAATTTTACATGGATATACTATTTTCATGCCTTAATGATATGGGAGGGTTTCTGGACTCAAATTTGACTCACACACCCACTTGTCTCCATCATCAATTCATCATGTAAACCATAAACCCTAATTTTCTTTCAAAGTACACAAATTGGTTGACGCAAGTTTTAAGTTTTCATCAGACTTTCTTCATTTTTCTTTCAGGTTCTACATTGTATATACAATGTATGTGTGTCATAGTTGTGATGATAAATCCCTCTTTTCGTTCATTTTTTAATGAACACTATAAAAATGACTGTGATGAATGCCCATGTGTCCCTAAGCAAATTTCTATGATCTTGTACCTTGTTGTTTGACCCTAGAGCATTCCTTGGACAACCATGAGAACCATACTTCATGTTACAAATTCATTTGAAATGACCATTATTATATCACATATTTCATTTGTGATTCCATAAATCCCTAGGCATGGACCATAAATCCCTCTTTTTTGTTGATTTCTTAATCAACACCATAAAAATACTCCCTTGCAGTACTAGATGTGGGGACGTGTGTACTGTCGAATGAATTTTACAAGGAAATTGTACTAGGACTAGACACGGACAATAGTGACTTGTGAATGGGTCCAATGTAGAAATTTTTTCAAACTATTTTTGTATGCATTGAAATTTGACATGGATAGACTATTCTCATGCCTTAATGATATGAGAGGGTTTCTGGACTCAAATTTGACTCACACAGCCACTTGTTTCCATAATCAATTCATCATGTAAACCATAAAACTAATTTTATTTCAAAGTAAACAAATTGGTTGAAGCAAGTTTTAAGTTTTCATCAATCTTTCTTCATTTTTCTTGCAGGTTATACATTGTATATACAATGTATGTGTGTCATAGTTGTGATGAAAAATCCCTCTTTTCATTCATTGTTTAATCAACACTCTAAAAATGACTCTGATGAATGGTTCATGCATCCCTAAGGAAATTTCTATGATCTTATACCTTGTTGTTTGACCCTAGAGCATTCCTTGGACAACCATGAGAACCATACTTCATGTTACAAATGCATTTGAAATGACCATTGTTATATCACATATTACATTTTTGATTCCATAAATCCCTAGGCATAGACCATAAATCCCTCTTTTTCATTGATAGCTTAATCAACACCATAAAAATACTCCCTTACAGTACTAGATGCGGGGATGTGTGTACTGTCGAACGCATTTTACAAGGAAATTGTACTAGGACTAGACACGGGCAACCGTGACCTGTGAATGGGGTCAACGTTGAAATTTTTTCAAATTGTTTCTGTATGCACTGAAATTTGACATGGATAGACTATTTTCATTCCTTAACGGGAGGGTTTCTGGAATCAAATTTGACTCACACACCCACTTTTTTCCATCATAAATTCATCATGTAAACTATAAACCCTAATTTTCTTTCAAAGGACACAAATTGGTTGACGCAAGTTTTACGTTTTCATCAGTGTTTCTTCATTTTTCTTTCAGGTTCTACATTAATATTGTATATACAATGTATATTTGTCATAGTTGTGATGAAAAATCCCTATTTTTCATTGATTTCTTAATCAACACCATAAAAATACTCTCTTGCAGTACTAGATGTGGGGACGTGTGTATTGTCGAACTAATTTTACAAGGAACAAGGAACAAAAATTATACTAGGACTATACACGGGAAACAGTGACCTGTGATGGGGCCAACGTTGAATTTTTTCAAACTGTTTCTATTTGTGTTTGTCACTAATGTGAGGTGCTCCATTCAAAAATTGGTTGTTTGCAATAGCGATGTTTTTTGACATGGAAATATTTTGTATACCAAGTTTGATTGCAAACAATGCAATGATGAGTAGGTGTGTCCAACACCTATCTTTGATCTTCTTTCACAACAAGTGCATGACATATTCTTTCCAAACTTTGTGTTTTTATTATGAGAGTTCACTCTTTGGAATGCATTGACTTCTTTTGTGAGACCTAAATGGTTGCAATTGTGAAGGAAAGCACTTGCAAAAGATTTGTTCTTTGTGTTTTCAATCATTCAATGAGCATAATATTATTAGAAGCACGACCCCTTCTTTTCCTTTTCACAATTCCAAGCTCTTTTAGACATTTTTATCCCTAAATGATGTCATTTCAAGTTAGAGAAAAGTTTTTTGGGATATTCTCTATTTCTAATCAAGATTTTTGTACAATGCATATTCATCTTGACTCGATGTGTTTCATCTACTCTAGAGGAAAAAATTAGAACAACTTCAAGAGTGTCGCATCCTCCTTGGGTTTCTTTAAGTTAATTCCAATGGCCTGGACTTTTCTAAAATTATTTTAGAATAAAACATAGATGTGGCCTCTTGTTTCACAAAGTTATTTTTAATAAAATTCTTAGTATGATGCACATTAAAATTTCTATGATATACTCATTGTTGGATTTATCCTTATGAAAAAGGTAAATAAGGGCTCACAACAATATTTTCTACTACTTGTTTCAATAGTACACAATGGAAATGGGACTCATTTACTTATAACATAGTTTGAAAATCCAACTAGAAGAAGATGATTCATTTGTTAACTCAATATGTAATCGGCTATTTTCCTCATTCAATTTGGTATCTTGGATTTATATTTGACTCTAGATAAAAAAGAATGTCTTCGTCCCTATGCATAGAAGTTATAATTCCTTTCTTTTTATGGAAGGTCAATTCATTCTTCTATCCACTATAAAATATTGGGTAATATCTCTCTAACACCAATCTTTAATTTCAAACCCCTTTATTATCGTATGCTCCTATATTTGTACCCATCGGCCCTTAGGAAGGATAATTGATAGGCCAAGAATAATTAGTTACACATAATGTAATTGCTTACCTTCATGGATTCATCAATAGGGTGTTTACAATGTCTATCAATGTAGTTTTCCCCCACATCCAGAAGGATAATCAATAAATAAGTTTCAATTACAAGATATTGTAACTACAAGGACCCAGGTGCAGTCATCGATTTGTTGGGTTTTAGTGTTCCCAATGAATGGATGCATTGTTGTTGACATGGAATGGGAAAACGCATGTACCTTCTTAATTTTATCCCTTCACTTGATATGGGCATGGTCATTCCTAGCCTTGAATTGAAAGTTACCCCTAGTCTTATGCATAACCCTTCATGACACTTGTCACCAAATGATTATATCACAAGGTTGGAGGCATATGGGCATTGAGATGAGGCTTTATAACCCTACAGTAACAAGATACATTAATTGAACTTTAACTAGATTCAAAGGTGCTTGCAATTGAAAATACTAACAACCCAAAACTAAAAGGGATCAATACACATTCAAAATGATCATTCTCCTCCAACTATCCACATCTATGTATAATTCTAAATCCTCATCCCTCCTTGAGTCCAATGACCCCATGATTCTAGTGTGGCCATGCTTGATGTGGAAGTTTA
>ML798595.1:288474-303701 GCA_009831015.1 Picea engelmannii | reverse complement strand
TGACCAACTACTGTATTTTCAAGATGTTCTTCTCATGTAGTAGCATATTGATCTTCAACTTCAGAAAATGTAAAAATTTTCCTCTCGACCCCTTAAAGAAATATCTTTCTTCTTGGCTATATGACTCTACTTTGCTAATAGAAAACTCAGTGATATACCCTCCAATGGTACTATCAAACCAATGATCTACTACTCTCAAAACAATGTTATCAACTCTCTTGACCTTATTGATCAACGTTGATGTCCAAACCACAGGCGGTCTAGATATGATCTCAAATTGGGTATCTGCTAATCTGGACAGCCACTTGTATAGCTCCTTATGAATCCCTCCAAAGAAAATATCGTGTATATCAGTAAAGATATACCTTCCCAACCAGTCCTTTGTGTTAATATTAGGGTTCTTGTTATGAGCTTCAACAAAGTCCTTCTCTTGTTCTTCTATCCACTTCTGAATATTTGTCTTCGATGGAAACCACCTTGAAATTACCTCAAGAAGATCTTGGTCTTGACAACAGAACCATTTGTTGGCATAGGGGTAGACCCAGGGTTCAGCTCTAATAGTGCACCAACAATCCCTAACTATCGTCCCTTTCAGCAACATCTGTGAAGTAGATGCAATCTCACCCGAAGTAGCTATAGGGGGGTTGCAGGACACATATGTCTACAACCAGAGGAATGGTAAAGTGGATCCAATACAACAACAACACACAACAACCTAGTTATCCTTACCAAGAATTAACCTACTTCACCCAGTTATATATCATATCCAACATACTAATGCATCATCATAGTAAAAGAAGTAAAGAGCACCACATCAATCACTCACAACACAAGATATACATGGTTCACCCTCTCCCTAGGGCTACGTCCACAAAACTATGGTTTATAGTATATTAAGTGAAAGCTTATAGTTCTATCTGCGCTCTTAGCTTGAAGATCTTCTCTCCTTCCTCTATTTCCCTTCCCTATGCACCCAGCTGCAGGGTTGATCTTCACACCCAGTTGAATATCTTACAACAACGAATGCTCTCACAGCACAATACTTCTCTCTCACACTAACAACAATCACTCTTCATAACATCAATGAACTCTGAATGAACAACTCTCAACCAACCAACCCATCCCAAGTCCTCTTGACCTTTATTTATACATTACAATAACTCACCGACATCCCTAGGCTGAAACCTAGGTGTCAAAACCCTAGATACCAAAACCCTAGGTGTCTAAAACCCTAGATCAAATTGACCTACATTTTTAGGGCTTCTCTAGCCTGTCTTTCCTTCCTTCCTGCAAGGTGCTCCAAAGCATCCAACGGTGGCTTTTTCACTTGCTAAGTTGTCCATGATCCATATTCCTTGTTGATCTGTCTTCTTCGATCTCGTCGTCCAATGGATTTATCTCTCGGACTTCGCTCCATATTTTCTGCTTCGTTAACCACTTCGACCTGATCTCAGTCAACCTTCCTTCCGCGCAGTTCATGTTTCACCTTTTCTCCCTTAATCTTCGCTTCCTTCCATAACCAAGGGCCAACACTAATAATTTACCCTTCATTGGACAATGTTTATTTTATATCTTATGACGAAGTTTGAATCTTCATAACAACGTTTTCATTACCTTCTATTGAAAACCAACTTGATGTTAAACTCAGCAAAATTTTGTTTGGTAAAACTCGACATTTTTTATTGATTAACCCAACGAACTTGATGTTAAACTAAACGAAATTTTGATGGTAAAAATAAGAAATTTTTAGTAATGAAACCCAACGAACTTGATGTTAAACTCAGCGAATTATTTGATGGAAAAAACCCTCTACGTTTCAACACTTTCAACCACGACTTTTTCTCTGCATTTTATTACATTTGATGGAAATTTTTACCATGTGTTTTTAATTGGCCAAACACAACTCACTTTCACCCATTCAATTGCTTGGCAACGTTTTAGACTTCCCCAACCACACATGACCATGCCAATGACTTCATTATTGTTACTTTGAAATTTTGTTTTAACATTTAATTGACCATGGATGGATGCTATCAATGGATTATTTAATATATGATTTCATTTTTATATGCCTGTGTTTTATTTATTTA
Source organism: Picea engelmannii (assembly GCA_009831015.1). Classification (NCBI taxonomy): domain Eukaryota; kingdom Viridiplantae; phylum Streptophyta; class Pinopsida; order Pinales; family Pinaceae; genus Picea; species Picea engelmannii. The sequence goes on along the minus strand of ML798595.1, from coordinate 301,611 downwards.
ACTGCATTCCCATTTAAATGTATCCCAACCCCTAATTGGATATCACCGTAATGTAATCATAGTTATATGGCTATCACTATTATGTTGTGATTTTATGAGGATGTCACCGTAATGTAATCACAGTTATATTACTATCACTGTTATGTTGCGATTTTATGAAGGTACCACCGTAATGTAATCACAGACATTTTGCTATCCCGGTTATATTATGATTTTTATGATGCTATCACAGTTGTATTTAGAAATGGACAGTTATATTGTGATTTTATGTTGCTATCACCGTAATTCAATTAATAATTGATGGTTATTGATAGGATAGCACGTGTCATAGAGATATAGTTCGGATGTCACAGTAGATGAATTGATTTTAGGATAGCGATATAATACACAGTGTTATCCTACTCTGCGTTATAATAATGATAGCCAATAATACTCTTTTGACAGTTGGTTAGCAAATTTTACTCTGTAGCGATTTCACACACAACCTTACCACTTTCCACTCAGCCTTGTCATAACTTGCCCAGTGATATCACCATTGTCTTCCTTAGTTTTAGCGACAACGTTGGATGTATGAGGTGTGCCAGAGATCTGTAATTTTAGAAACAATGTTTTACATGTATTGATAATTGAGTTTTTGACATGTTTAATATGATGATAGTAAATGTTGTTACTCAGAAATTTTAATGTTTAAGGACAACGTTGACAATAATCTTAATTTTTGACGGCATTGATTGTATGGCGTTGACTGTTATCATAATTAAATTGAAAGCCCTTTTTATATGGGTTATGTATAATAATAATCGACAATTATATAGTATATAATGGACAACTTTATTAACATTCCCATGGCGTTTTAATATTGAATGTCTTATACCCAACAAGCTCATAGCGATTTGATTACACAGAGATACTTATTGTTAATTTAAAATATAATTGAAGGATGATGTGTTTATCTAATGGAATAAATAATGACAAACAAATGGCATTTGATAGACAATACATTAATATTGTTAATATTGTTAGACAACATGTTGTAATTAATATTGTTGATAGTGTTATAAGTATAGTGTTATATATTGATATTGTTAATAGTGTTATATTAATAGTGTTATATATTGATATTGTCAATATCGTTATGTATTGTTAAATTGTTAATTTAAATTTGTATTTATTGATTAATTAGGACTTGTCAAATTAGACAAGAAGTCAATTATTATATAAGTAGCATAGATGAGTAGTCACTTAATTTAATGGATAGTGGGTAATTATTAATCATCGTTTCTTGATGTTGTTCAATGCCTAACTCAATGCACCTTATGATAACATTTATGACAATAGTAGCTTGGTAACAGTTCACTCCTTCACACTTAGACATCTTTCTTATCAGTTAATGGTTTGGTCGTTAGCGGAGTCATGTAATAGCTTGCACATTTCCTTTTGAATGTCGTCATCTTGCGTCTTGTTGACCTATTGATTGGGGTGTGGGTGTAGTATTCTTGTCAGTATTTAGACTCCTAAAACGTTGGATTTATCTTGATTCCTTGGTCTAGATAGGTTATGTTGCGTCAGGGTTATTTCCGCACCTATCACCTGGGGATGACATGATTCTTGATGAGGGGATCATGGCACGCCCTATTGGATAGAGGTGAATGATAACTTGGCTGGAGTCTGTGCTTCCCATTGTAGGTGTTGTTTGATTGTGTAAGTTCATTGTTGGCGCTTGGGTTGTAACGCCTTCATGTGTTTGGTTTTGCATGCCATAGAGGTTCTAGTGATTGGTCATCGAGACCGTTGTGTCAAGATTGTGGATGTTTTCCTTATCTTTTAAACATCATCGTGTTGTGTGTCCGGCGGGGAGTCGTTCCTATCTTTTGATTTATGCATGTTTCACCTAGTTAATCGTTGTGCTAGTGCGTTGATTTGTTGTTGTTTGTTTCCTGATCTGCGTGCGTGTGTTCCTCGTCAGGTTTTGTGGTTCAACTATTTTCGTTGTTTCCTTCTTGCCCCCCCAAAAAAAACATTGCACTTTTTTCTTCATTGGCAGTCGTAACGATAGGGGACATTAAAAATTTGTGTTATTCAAATATTTTATTGTTTTTTCCTGAAGACTTATAACGAGATGATACTCATCTTTTAATAAGGATCCCTTCTTCATTTCGAGCTTCAAGTAGTTCTTCCACCTCTTTGCACAGGATTTTGGATCTCTGTCTAGGGATCTATTCATTCTCTGCGATATAAAATTCCATTCGCCTGGCCAATATTGCTTAACATAGGAATGTAACAGAGAATATTCTTCAAACCGCCACCTTTTCTCATCCTTCATTTTTCCATTTCATGGGGTTCTTCATCCTAATCAACTAAAATTATCATGAAGAAGATGACATGGATAGACTGTTTGTATGCCTTGACGACATGGGAGGGTTTTCTGACTCAAACATCACTCTAGTTCAACAGTAATATTGACTTTACTTGACAATATGTAGCTTGATTTTTCATATGGAGCTTCATTCTCATATGTAATCTAGTTCAATAGTAACCTAATGGGAAACAATAACCTGTGAATGGGGCCAATGCTGAAATTCTTTCAAAATGTTTCTATATGCACTAAATTTTGACATGGATAGATTGTTCACATGCCTTAATGATATGGAAGGGTTTCTAGACTCAAATATGCAGTACTAGATGTGGGATCATTTGTATTTTCAATGAATTTTAAAAGTAACAACAAACAAACATTGTACTAGGTCTAGACATGGGCAATGGTGACCTATGAATGGGGCCAACGTTGAAATTTTTTCAAATTGTTTTTGTATGCACTAAAATTTTACATGGATATACTATTTTCATGCCTTAATGATATGGGAGGGTTTCTGGACTCAAATTTGACTCACACACCCACTTGTCTCCATCATCAATTCATCATGTAAACCATAAACCCTAATTTTCTTTCAAAGTACACAAATTGGTTGACGCAAGTTTTAAGTTTTCATCAGACTTTCTTCATTTTTCTTTCAGGTTCTACATTGTATATACAATGTATGTGTGTCATAGTTGTGATGATAAATCCCTCTTTTCGTTCATTTTTTAATGAACACTATAAAAATGACTGTGATGAATGCCCATGTGTCCCTAAGCAAATTTCTATGATCTTGTACCTTGTTGTTTGACCCTAGAGCATTCCTTGGACAACCATGAGAACCATACTTCATGTTACAAATTCATTTGAAATGACCATTATTATATCACATATTTCATTTGTGATTCCATAAATCCCTAGGCATGGACCATAAATCCCTCTTTTTTGTTGATTTCTTAATCAACACCATAAAAATACTCCCTTGCAGTACTAGATGTGGGGACGTGTGTACTGTCGAATGAATTTTACAAGGAAATTGTACTAGGACTAGACACGGACAATAGTGACTTGTGAATGGGTCCAATGTAGAAATTTTTTCAAACTATTTTTGTATGCATTGAAATTTGACATGGATAGACTATTCTCATGCCTTAATGATATGAGAGGGTTTCTGGACTCAAATTTGACTCACACAGCCACTTGTTTCCATAATCAATTCATCATGTAAACCATAAAACTAATTTTATTTCAAAGTAAACAAATTGGTTGAAGCAAGTTTTAAGTTTTCATCAATCTTTCTTCATTTTTCTTGCAGGTTATACATTGTATATACAATGTATGTGTGTCATAGTTGTGATGAAAAATCCCTCTTTTCATTCATTGTTTAATCAACACTCTAAAAATGACTCTGATGAATGGTTCATGCATCCCTAAGGAAATTTCTATGATCTTATACCTTGTTGTTTGACCCTAGAGCATTCCTTGGACAACCATGAGAACCATACTTCATGTTACAAATGCATTTGAAATGACCATTGTTATATCACATATTACATTTTTGATTCCATAAATCCCTAGGCATAGACCATAAATCCCTCTTTTTCATTGATAGCTTAATCAACACCATAAAAATACTCCCTTACAGTACTAGATGCGGGGATGTGTGTACTGTCGAACGCATTTTACAAGGAAATTGTACTAGGACTAGACACGGGCAACCGTGACCTGTGAATGGGGTCAACGTTGAAATTTTTTCAAATTGTTTCTGTATGCACTGAAATTTGACATGGATAGACTATTTTCATTCCTTAACGGGAGGGTTTCTGGAATCAAATTTGACTCACACACCCACTTTTTTCCATCATAAATTCATCATGTAAACTATAAACCCTAATTTTCTTTCAAAGGACACAAATTGGTTGACGCAAGTTTTACGTTTTCATCAGTGTTTCTTCATTTTTCTTTCAGGTTCTACATTAATATTGTATATACAATGTATATTTGTCATAGTTGTGATGAAAAATCCCTATTTTTCATTGATTTCTTAATCAACACCATAAAAATACTCTCTTGCAGTACTAGATGTGGGGACGTGTGTATTGTCGAACTAATTTTACAAGGAACAAGGAACAAAAATTATACTAGGACTATACACGGGAAACAGTGACCTGTGATGGGGCCAACGTTGAATTTTTTCAAACTGTTTCTATTTGTGTTTGTCACTAATGTGAGGTGCTCCATTCAAAAATTGGTTGTTTGCAATAGCGATGTTTTTTGACATGGAAATATTTTGTATACCAAGTTTGATTGCAAACAATGCAATGATGAGTAGGTGTGTCCAACACCTATCTTTGATCTTCTTTCACAACAAGTGCATGACATATTCTTTCCAAACTTTGTGTTTTTATTATGAGAGTTCACTCTTTGGAATGCATTGACTTCTTTTGTGAGACCTAAATGGTTGCAATTGTGAAGGAAAGCACTTGCAAAAGATTTGTTCTTTGTGTTTTCAATCATTCAATGAGCATAATATTATTAGAAGCACGACCCCTTCTTTTCCTTTTCACAATTCCAAGCTCTTTTAGACATTTTTATCCCTAAATGATGTCATTTCAAGTTAGAGAAAAGTTTTTTGGGATATTCTCTATTTCTAATCAAGATTTTTGTACAATGCATATTCATCTTGACTCGATGTGTTTCATCTACTCTAGAGGAAAAAATTAGAACAACTTCAAGAGTGTCGCATCCTCCTTGGGTTTCTTTAAGTTAATTCCAATGGCCTGGACTTTTCTAAAATTATTTTAGAATAAAACATAGATGTGGCCTCTTGTTTCACAAAGTTATTTTTAATAAAATTCTTAGTATGATGCACATTAAAATTTCTATGATATACTCATTGTTGGATTTATCCTTATGAAAAAGGTAAATAAGGGCTCACAACAATATTTTCTACTACTTGTTTCAATAGTACACAATGGAAATGGGACTCATTTACTTATAACATAGTTTGAAAATCCAACTAGAAGAAGATGATTCATTTGTTAACTCAATATGTAATCGGCTATTTTCCTCATTCAATTTGGTATCTTGGATTTATATTTGACTCTAGATAAAAAAGAATGTCTTCGTCCCTATGCATAGAAGTTATAATTCCTTTCTTTTTATGGAAGGTCAATTCATTCTTCTATCCACTATAAAATATTGGGTAATATCTCTCTAACACCAATCTTTAATTTCAAACCCCTTTATTATCGTATGCTCCTATATTTGTACCCATCGGCCCTTAGGAAGGATAATTGATAGGCCAAGAATAATTAGTTACACATAATGTAATTGCTTACCTTCATGGATTCATCAATAGGGTGTTTACAATGTCTATCAATGTAGTTTTCCCCCACATCCAGAAGGATAATCAATAAATAAGTTTCAATTACAAGATATTGTAACTACAAGGACCCAGGTGCAGTCATCGATTTGTTGGGTTTTAGTGTTCCCAATGAATGGATGCATTGTTGTTGACATGGAATGGGAAAACGCATGTACCTTCTTAATTTTATCCCTTCACTTGATATGGGCATGGTCATTCCTAGCCTTGAATTGAAAGTTACCCCTAGTCTTATGCATAACCCTTCATGACACTTGTCACCAAATGATTATATCACAAGGTTGGAGGCATATGGGCATTGAGATGAGGCTTTATAACCCTACAGTAACAAGATACATTAATTGAACTTTAACTAGATTCAAAGGTGCTTGCAATTGAAAATACTAACAACCCAAAACTAAAAGGGATCAATACACATTCAAAATGATCATTCTCCTCCAACTATCCACATCTATGTATAATTCTAAATCCTCATCCCTCCTTGAGTCCAATGACCCCATGATTCTAGTGTGGCCATGCTTGATGTGGAAGTTTACACATTTCGAATTATGGGATCATACATAAGATAATGTATTACCTTTAGTGGATCATACATATATATATGGGAAAAATCCAACTAGAAGAAGATGCTTCATTTGTTAACTCAATATGTAATCGGTTACAGATGCTTCATTTGTTAACTCGAATCTTCCCTTATTCTTAATCTTAGGCTCTACTTTCCATTATCAAACTACAAATAAATCCATTTGAAAAGGGTGTTGATCTTCAAGTGATTATGTGATTATATAGTGGACTCTAACAATAGATCGCAACTCCTCTTCCCTTCCCACAAAAGTTACACTTCTTAATAAGTTTTGAATATACCTTCACTCCATTGGTTGGTCACAAGAAACATAAATATCGATGTATTGTTCCACAATTTGCAGTGGATTACATAACGCCATATGGTTTCTATAATGGTGCCAATGGGATCTCACAAAACTATAAACCCTAATTTTTTTCCAATGGTTCTCATGTATCCACCATGAATACCTTAGAGCATGCAAGTTGTTATATACATTTTATTTTCTTCATGTCATTTCACTTTCAGTTAATGCAATTTTGTTGTCACAACAATTTCATTTATGTTATTATATCAAGTTAATTTTCTTTGTGGCATATTATTTCTATTCAAGTTAATTATGTAAATTCACTTTTTCGAATATTGTATTGCAACCTTCTAATTTAGGTTTAGTATCTTAGCCTATCTCATGAATTCTGAGATGATCATTCATTGAAATGATTGATAGATTGAGTGGTCTTATGTATATTGCCTCCTTATTCTCTAGAATAGTGGAAACTGCTCTCATTAACCCCTTCTCCTTATGTTCTTGATTTGGAGTATAAAGAGTGTAGATCACCAACCTTTGAGGGTTAAGGAACATGATATGAAACGATGAGATTGGGCATCCTCCTTGATTTTAGATTAATTTTTTCATTCTTAGTGTTAGCATCATTTCACCCTTAGTGTATATAGGAAACTCTAAATAGAGTCTTATAGTCAAGCTAAGGAACATGATGATGGAGAGGTTTTTAAGCCTATGATGCATGCACTTACCCACTACTTATATCTCTATTGAACCAACCCTGAAGTAGCCAACATAGTGACTCTATAACTTCCTATGTTTCTCTTAAGCAAGGGAGTGAAGGTCATGAGAAAAATTGTTGAAGGAAAGGGTCAACAATATTCAAGCTAGACTTAGGATTCACATTCCTCATTAAGTTTATAAATCAAATTGCAACAAAAAAACATAACATATTAATTTAATTTAATTATATAATATATATTAATTATAACAAAAAAAACATATTAACACACACACACACACACACACACACACACACACATATATATATATTAAATATAAATTAATTTTATAAAATATATTAATTTAAAAAATTAAAATTAAAATTAAAAAAACATATATATATATATATATATATTAAATATAAATTAATTTTATAAAATATATTAATTAAAAAAAAATCAAACAAACAAAACACACACGTGCGTACTCATTCATGAAATTAGAGCACACTCACACTCGAGCGATAGAGAAGATAATAGTTGGGCAAGAGATAAAGTCAAGCCCTCTTGCAAAGAGCCAGGGCAAGAGGAGGCCAAGATGCATATAAGGAGTTTGTTGAACATGATAAGTAAACTGAGAGGGGGGGGGGGGTGAATCCGTTTTATAAAATTTATTTCATTTTATAAGAAGATTACTTATTAATCGATAAATCATGCCTTTAACATTTAACTTGCAGTAATACATTTAACCAATAAATATACGATCACATAAATGAAACAGTGACACAGTGATTTTTCATGAGGAAATCCAAAAGGGAAAAACCTCTTCTTCTTATGAATGAAAGGCAAGCTCCAACTCCTCTTTACATTGTTATTTTATCAAAGCTACAACCCAGATGAGGTTGCTACCTCTGTTTCTTCAACACCTACTAAATGGAAGCTACAAGTCCTAGATGTACAAGCACCAACTTGTATAGGAGACTTTTACGGTCTCCCCTTGCTCCTCCCTACCACCCTGAAATCATTCTCTGTCACTAAGAACCTGCAAACCAACTCTTTATCTTCTCTTTCAAATATTAAGCATTCAAATCTTCTCTACACAATTCATTCTTGACCAGACCACTTAGATTTATCAATCTGTGTATGTGTCTTCCCTCCTCTGTCTTTTCTCTTCCTCAAATTTTATAGAGTCATATATCTCCCATAATCCTCTTTTTATTTCTTTTCTTGCAACATTCACTTTATATATCTTCCTGTATCATCAGCGCATACAATCGAACCCTCAGTCTTCAAAGAATCAGTTACAATAACTGAATAACTTCCTTACAGTAATTCTTGCTGGCCAAGGCATCAAGACGAACAATATCCACATGATCAATTTAAACATTTAACCAGCACTGTTCGATGAACATACATCTGTTTTAATTTTTCATCACAGAATAACCCTTGAGTGCTTTGGCAAACCACTTGTGCTAACCCATATGTCCATTGGCCGTGACCACAAGTTAATCGAAATGCATTTCACATTTCGCATTTCGGCAATTCGACAATCCTATATCGAAGAGTCTTGACACTTCAAGTTACAAAACCCCAAAATAGATCTTAGCTTCGTGCTAGCTCCTCCCTCTCACATGACCATCGGTGGTAACCACTGCCTACACCAAAAAGGTATTTCGGTGTTTCGCATTTCGGCGTTTTGGCATTTCTTATGATGAAGTGTTTCAATACTCCAAGTCATGAACCCTGAAATTTTCGGCGTTTTGCATTTCGGCGTTTCAGCATTTCGCATTTCATCGTTTCGACATTTCTATGATGAAGTGTTTCGACACTCCAAGTCACGAACCCCGAAATGATCTGACGACTTCACATTTTATTTGGTGGACATAGATTAGACAATTCTCATTAACTTCTCGAGGATAGATCAAAATTCATATACAACTCTTATATTACTCCTCCAATGCTTAATCCAACGGATATGACTTAATCATTCATCGAGATGGATGGCTATCGTGGTTTCGGTATTTCATCATTCAGGACTTCGTGATGTTGAATTTTTTTCTTACCATGCAAAAATCCTGAAACAGAAACTCTCGGAATCATGTGACGTGTGTCTCTTTCGATATTTCGTCATTCGGGACTTCATGATGTTGGAGTTTTTTCTTACCATGCAAAAATCCTGAAATAGAAACTCTCAGAGTGACTATCTCTGAAATTCAAGATGTGTCTGTGCAAACTAATCCACGGTGCCTGTGCAAACTGACCAACAAATGCCCCCTTTGGAATTTTAAAGTTTGACATTAATGACAAAAACAAGTCTTGTGCAAACTGTGCAAGCTGCAATTCCTGCCAACAAACTCCCCCTTTGGCATTGATGAAAAACTTTAAATCTCTTCTCCCCCTTTTGACATATATGGCAAAGGAAACAACCATACTCCCCCTCAGCAAAGAAAACCACTTGTAAAGATGTATCATTTCAGTAGAAACTCCCCCTATCAATAATAGTCAATAAACCTGTGCAGTCTGTTTTTATAATGAAGCCCTTGCAATCTTTGAGAATGAAATGAAATTACAGAGGGTAAACCCCCAACTGATTTCTGAGACTTTCAAATTGCATTTTAGATAAAGGTTTAGTAATTACATCTGCTATATGATCCTTTGTGCCAACATATTCCACTTTAATAACTTTATACATAACCTCCTCTCTTAGAAAATGAAATTTAATGGGAATGTGCTTTGTTTTGGAATGCATAATAGGATTTTTAGAAATACTAATTGCACTGGTATTATCACAAAAGATAGGTATAGGTTCATTATAATTAATATGTATATCTTCCAGTATCTATTTCATCCATAAAACCTGAGTGCAACAAGTTGCAGCTGTAATGTATTCTGCTTCAGCAATAGACAGAGACACTGCTGATTGTTTTTTACTTGATCAACTTACAAGACATCGTCCAAGAAAAAATGATGCTCCACTAGTACTCTTCCTGTCATCAACACAACTTGCCCAATCAACATCAATGAAAGAATATAAATCAAGTTGATTACCTGTAGGATACCATAAACCATACTCTATTGTCCCCTTAAGATATCTAAAAATTCTTTTGACTGCAAGTAGATGAGAAGTTTTTAGTGAAGCCTGAAACCTGCCAACTTGACAAACTGCATGCATAATATCCGGTCTTGTAGCTATAGCATAAAGAAGACTACCAATCATAGATCTGTATACTGTCTGATCAACATCTTTAGTATCATCAAACTTACTTAATTTACATCCAGTAACCATGGGAGTGCCAACTGGTTTAGACTCTTCCATCTGAAATTTCTTAAGCATTTCATTGATATACTTGGTTTGAGAAATGGAAATACCTTTATCAGATTGAGTAATTTGCAAGCCTAACAAAAACCTCATTTCTCCTAGCATGGACATCTCAAACTCTTTCTGCATACTTTCAGCAAACTATTTACTAAGCCTATTATCATCACTACCAAAAATGATATCATCTACATATATCTCAACAATGATCAGGCTATCATTTTCTTTTTAATATATATATTACTATCAGTGTTACCTTTCTTGAATCCTTGTTGCCTCAAGTAATTGTCAAGTCTGGAATACCAAGCCCTTGGTGCTTGCTTCAGGCCATACAATGCCTTTTTCAACCTGTAAACATAATGTTCTGCTTCTTGTACCTAAAAACTATCTGGTTGTTCCATATATACTTCTTCCTCTAAATCACCATTCAAAAATGCAGACTTTACATCCATTTGGTAAACTTTAATGTGTTTAGAACTGGCATAAGCTACTAATGGATTCCATTCTTGCAACAGGAGAAAAAGTTTCTCCAAAATCTATTCCTTCTACTTGTGCATACCCTTTACAAACCAATCTAGCCTTGTTTCTAGTTATTTTACCTGTTTCATCCATCTTAATTCTGAAAACCCATTTATCCCCTATGACATTCTTATTCAAAGGTCTAGGAACCAATTCCCATGTTTTATTCTTTTCTATTTGACTAAGTTCTTCATTCATTGCTTTCATCCAGTACTCATCTTTAATTGCTTCTTCAATATTTTTGGGTTCAATCAGATAAAGTAAAGATACATGTTCATGAGTTGAGGTGGATTCTTGCCTTTTGCTTCTTGTTCCAACACCTGCATTTATGTCACCAATTATCTGTTCTTCAGGGTGATTTTTCTATATTCTCTTGCTTGGAGTCTTTGATGGAGTCATTCTTTTGGATGGAGTTGTGCCCTGTGTCAAAGTAGGAATTAATTGTTCACTATCAGCAGTATTAGTTTCTTCTGTTTCACTTACCTCATCATTCATTTTATGCTTGTCATCTATCTCATATATTTGATGATTCTTTTGTTTAGATTTAGACTTCAAAAATGAGGACTCGTCAAATTTCACATCTATGGCTTCAACTATTTTGCTCAATATGAAGTTGTAACATTTATAATCTTTCCTTGAACAGGAATACCCAACTAAAATACCTTCATCTATTCTAGATTCCAACTTACCCAAATGCTTGTCAACTCTTTTGATATAACATTTGCTGCCAAAAATTCTAAAATGTTTAACACTAGCTGGTATGCCTTTCCATAACTGATAGGGTGTCTTAAAATGACTATTTCTCAACAAGATTCTATTCAAAATGTGAACAGAAGTATGAACAGCTTGAGGCCATAGTATATTACTTAGTTTAGATTCATTGAGCATAGTTCTAGCCATCTCCATAACAGTCCTATTTTTTTTTCAACCACTCCATTTTGTTGAGGTGTTTCAGTAACAGAAAAATGTCTTCTTGTCCCATTTTCATCACAGTATTTGTTGAATTCTTTAGACACAAATTCCTCTCCATTATCTGATCTTAAACATTTAATTTTCATGTCACATTCATTTTCAGTTGACTCCTTGAAGGTTTGAAAACAGCTAAAAGTTTTAGATTTCTTTTTCAATAAAAACATCCATGTCATTCTAGTAAATTCATCCACAAATAGTAGAAAATATATTTCTCCTTTTAACCCTATTGTTCTCATAGGTCCACAGACATCAGCATGTACTATTTCCAATGGTTTAGTTGTTGAATGTTCTTTGGTTTTGAATTTAACTCTAGTTTTCTTACCATGTTGACATTGCTTGCAGACAGAACTTGAAAGATCCTTTATGACAGGTAAATCTCTTATTGCTTCCTTTTTATTGAATTGAATCAGATTTTCAAAGTTAATGTGTCCAAGTCTTTTGTGCCACAACCAACTTTCATCTTCACTCCCAAGATAACATTTTTCTTTTTCTTCATCTAGTATGTAAATGTTGCTTGAGGTTCTTGTGGCTCTTCCAACTAGTTTATTTGATTTTATATCCCTAATTTGACATCCTTTTGAATCAAAAATCATAAAGAGACCTTTATCACAGGTTTGACTTACACTCAATAAGTTATGTTCCATTTCCTCAACCAATAACACATTTTCAGCCATGATTTTCTTGTTGTTTAGACATATAGTTCATTTTCCAACTATCCTAGCTAATTGATCATTTCCAAAGGTGATTGTACCTTATTTTCCTTCATCTAGTTCAAAAAAGAGTTGTTTTCTACCTGTCATATGCTTTGAACATCCACTATCCACAACCCATTTTACTTTATGTTCTGCTTGTAAAGCTATAATGCATTTTTCAATGTTCAGATTTTCACTTTTCTTTTTCCAAAATTTGGTTTTCAAATCTGTGTAAGTGGGTTCATTAAATTTCTGAAAACTCATAGGACAATTTCTTGACACATGCCCAAAGTTGTTACACTTGTAACATTCAGTCTCATATCTTAAGGT
>ML798595.1:268233-282710 GCA_009831015.1 Picea engelmannii | reverse complement strand
TCATTTCTTTATTAGCCATGAATATTTCTTTATAATGTCTACTAGTTTTTGTTTCTTCCTTCTTCCCAATGTAAAAAGTGGGATGTGGGAATTTCTCCCCTACAATATGGAACAAGTTTCTAAGAATAATTTGGTGAACCTGAAATCTTCTTAAATTATAACTACCATACGTAGAATGGCTTAACATTGGCTCATATCATCTAACATGTCATTCTAACCCCTCTTTAGACATGAATCTTTTAAATGGCCATTCGTTCTACAAAAATGCATCTGAAAAGGATGTTTATGTAGTCCATCAACTATATGGGCTCCATTCCACCTGACACAATCTTAATGTCACCCGGGAGAACATCCCTAAGGTCTAACTCTATGAATTGTTTTTCTATAACTAGTGATGAGATTTCCATGCATTTTATTCTATCATCCATTGTAATATACTCCATTGACCTATTACTTATGTCATTGAAACTTGTTAATCCCATAGTTCCATGATGAGATAAGGTAGTTTAGCCAAAATAATGGCCAAATTTTCTTTAACTCTTAAAGTGTCAAATTTAGGCTTCACCATAAAACTCTCCCAATCTCATCCCTATAAAATACTGTCTTGAATAAAAAGGTAAAAAAATCCTCTTTCCATCATATAAAACTTTAATACATACCCTTACTTACTCTTCCATAGTTTTTCCATCCAGTAAATCAATGTTTCTTTCCCCATTTTATTGGTTAAACAAATTTCTTATCAACATTGTTTTTGCATACACTGGGTTGTTTTCATTTATACCTACTTAGTCTATTTCCACATCCATCCTCTCATTCCTTAAGTTTACTATACTAATCCTATTGTTTATCTTACTTTCCCTAATTTTATCAACTAAAGAGATGGCCTTCCTCTATTTAGAGATCGTTTCCGTTGTGCTTTCATTATCATCTACTACATTTACTAAATTTTGGGAATGGGATGCATCCCATAATACCCCTACATACTCATTCAATAAATAATGAACATATATTACCCCAAAGAAACCAAGTGAATGAAGTGTAATAGGGATTGAACTCACCTTGTGTTGCGTTTAGGCGTCCATCTTGCGAACTCGCCTTGCGTTGTGTTTGGGTGCCCATCTTGCCAACTCACCTCTCATTGTGTTTGGGTGTCCTGCCTCATTTTCGCAACAACTCCTCTTGTGGGTGTTCATCCTTCCAAGTCTCCTTGCCTTTGCGTGCCCAACTTGCCGACTCACCTTGCCTTTATGTGCCCATCTTGCCAACTCTCCCTTCCTTGCCTTCTGGAAACCCCAATTTTTTTCCCACATGAGTTGTGTCATTGGCTCTTCGGTTTTGTTGGTCAGACGTACATATTGTGAAATAGAGTTGCCCCACCTTTGCGCGCACTGCTTTCTTTTCTTCACGTTTCCTCATGTGGTTGCCTATCTTGCCAACTCGCTTTGCCTATCCTTTCGCCCCCCCTATTTTCCAACTCCGTCTGACTTGCATTTGGACTCCCTTTGTTGTTTTCGCCAAGATTGTTGATGTGGTCCCTCCCTCTTGACATCCCTCTGGGTGCCTATATTTTTAACTCGCCTTGGTGTCCTGTAGCGAAACCCCATGTTTGTGTTGGCTTTGGGAAACCCCAAGTTTCTTCCCAGATGTGAGTTGTGTTGTTGGCTCCTCGATTTTGTTGGTTGGGTGCTCCTCTTGCTAACTCGGCTTGCCTTTGGGCGCCCCTCTTGCCAACTTACCTTGCATTGCCTCTGGAAACCCCAATTTTTCCTTGCATTTGGGAAACCCCAAGGTTTTTTCCCACCGCACCTATGTTGTTGGCTCTTTCGGTTTTGTTGGTTGGGCGCTCCTCTTGCCAACACAACTTGCCTTTGGTCATTCCTCTTGCGAACTTTATGGAACTTTATGCAACATGCAACTTATGAAACTATGCAACTATATGCAAGTTTATGAAACTATGGAACTTATGCAACTCATGCAACTTATGTAACTATGCAAGTTATGCAACTATGTAACTTATGCAACTTTATGAAACTACGCAACTTTATGCAACATGAAACTGTGAAACTTATGAAACTTTATGCAACTATGCAACTTATGCAATTTATACAACTTTATGCAATTATGCAACTTATGCAACTTTATACAACTATGCAACTTATGCAACTATGCAACTTTATGCAACAATGCAACTTTATGCAACATGCAACTTATGCAACTTTATGCAACATGGAACTTATGCAACTTATGCAACTTTATGCAACTTTATGCAACATGAAACTTATGCAACAATGCAACTTATGAAACTATGCAATTATATGAAAGTTTATGAAACTATGGAACTTGTGCAACTTATGCAACTATGCAACTTATGCAACTTTATGCAACTACACAACTTTATGCAACATGCGACTATGCAAATCTATGCAACTATGCAACTATACAACTTATGCAAATCTATGCAACTATGCAACTATGCAACTTATGCAATTAATGCAACTATGCAACTTATGAAACTTATGCAACTTTATGCAACTTTATGCAACTTATTCAACTTTATGCAACATGCAACTTATGCAACTTTATGCAATTCCGCAAGAGGATGTGTGAATTACCTCCTTCTACTAGGACCAATTGGTTCCTAGCATGGAAATAATTTTCTTATGTTGCACATGCTTACCAACACTCTATCCATGCAACAACTTCACTTGGAGGACCTCCTTAGTGTGCAATCATAGCACCTTGTTTCACCCAAAATAGTTGACAAATCCATCACCCTATCTACATCAATTCCCAAGCCTAATGTTGGGACTTTAATTCCTCTTTCTATCCTAACAAATTTCATACAACTCTAATGTTGGGACTTTAATGCCATTCTATAAAAGAGAAGTCTCACACCCCAAAACATTGCAAGATAACAATAATTGGATGCCAAGTACGATATGAATCAAGTAAACAAGGACCCCAATAAGTTTGTTACATACAATAGAATCAAGTATATTCTTCAAGAAAAAGATGGGTTCCCTAAATATTTGCTCGCTAACTTATCTTCTCATTTTTTTGAGTGTTGGTACCACAAACTTATATTCTCACACTAACTTATCTTCTTGTTTTAACGAGTGTAGGTACCACCAAATAGGTATCTATCGGATCTATCTTCCTCGAGTGATGATCAATATATATTAAGAGAGGTTGAAAGTGAGATGTGTTGTACTAGATCTACCGATTCTAGATCAAATAGATATGAAAAGGTAAGGAAAAGATTTTGTATATGCATGCAATTTTTTATTGACAACGGAGGGCCATATAATTATGATTCTAAGAGCATAGGTGACATTGAGTTTCCCTTAAGGTATATACATATAGTGCAACGATGGGAACCTAAGGATCTACCTGAAGTGGACACATATTTCTTCATCAGTGGGAGGATGTATCACATTGCTCCTTCATCCTTACATGGATTGGGGTTATTTTCCATGGATGGCATAAATTTCGGCTATGGCACTGTAACTAAATTGATGGAGTATGCCAGACCATTATACAAATACAATCACTAGTTGATGTTGGTTTGATATATGTGAAGTATGCAGAGATACAGAGTTGCCCCAAATTATATACAACTAGTAGATAACAATCAAAATAAAGGGAAACTATGTATATTGATGGAAGGCCAAAAGCTTCTAGAAACATTGTGGGATTTATAAATAGTACACGACCAATGGAAAGAACTAAGAAACCGAATTGCATATTTGAGGGACGTGAAGGAAATCATATATTTGTATGTGCAACAAAAACAATAGTTCCAAGTGAAGAGTTATTGATCGATTACAACTTAAATCGAATAGATGGAGGGGGTGTAACTATGGGGGTAAATATCTTACATAGAATTCAACTCAACCTTTGATCAATCATTGTTATAATTTATGGTTGCAATATTTCAATTTTTTACCGCATATATTTCATTTTTCATTATTTATTTTCTGATATTACTGCAATATTTCATTTTTTTAATGTTACAATTACTTTCATAAATCTTGTTGATTAATTTATTGTGTCAACATCTGTCCAGGGTGACCGTGAGAAATCACACGCTACATCTGTCCAGGGTGACCGCGGAAATGCACCTGTTGTGCCTCAACATGTAAATGTTAAATATAGTAACAACTTATGACTACAATAACTAAATTTCTGAAATTTCATTATTTATTTTCTGATATTACTACAATATCTCATTTTTTTAATGTTACAGGTGAATTTCATAACTTTTGTTGATTGATTTATTGTGTCAACTTCTATCCAGGGTGATCGTGGAAAATCACCCTCTACATTTGTCCAAGGTGACCATGGAAATGCACCCGTTGTGCCTCAGCAGGTAAATGTTAAATATAGTAACAACTTATGACTACAACAACTAAATTTCTGAAATTTCATTATTTATTTTCTGATATTACTGCAATATTTCATTTTTTTAATATTACAGGTGAATTTCATAACTTTTGTTGATTGATTTATTGTGTCAACTTCTGTCCAGGGTGACTGTGGAAAATCACCGGCTACAGCTGTCCAGGGTGACCATGGAAATGCACCCATTGTGCCTCAGCAGGTAAATGTTAAATATAGTAACAACTTATGACTACAACAACTAAATTTCTGAAATTTCATTATTTCTTTTCTGATATTACTGCAATATTTCATTTTTTTAATGTTACAGGTGAATTTCATAACTTTTGTTGATTGATTTATTGTGTCAACATTTTTCTAGGGTGACCATGGAAAATCACCCACTACATATGTCTAGGGTGACCGTGGAAAGGCACCCGTTGTGCCTCAGCAGGTAAATGTTAAATATATTAATAACGCATGACTATAATAACTAAATTTCTCAAATGTTAAAGTTCATCTCATTAATTTTATTCATCAATATATTGTGTCATGGTCAACATGGGAAGGCACCCACTGATGATCTTAATGAGGACAAAATATTTTATTCCACTGACCCAATAGAAACTATCGTGAAGGCCTTGAAGAAAGCAAAGATAGAATATCTAGGTTTGTTTCGCAAAACACCCCTGACACAGGAGGACAGGGCAAGAATTGCAGAGCTACAAAATATAATAACTAATTTTGGGGTAAGTGGCATCTTCACATATTTTTATCAGCTATGACAATTTCATATCCATTTTCTTTGCTTTATATTTTCTATATGATCTAATAAAGTAAAGTTTTCCATTTGTAGAATTTTTTAACCCCGTTCCTCAGGAACCTTCCGATCTTGAAAATACTATAGGTAGCAGTGATGGTCCAATGCAACAAAAAAGTCGACATAGAAAATTAAAAGTGAGACTTTTTGACCCTCCTGAGGTTCCCCTCGAATCCATTGATGAGCACAATGATGTTGACCGGCATGACACGTCGAAGCATGATGAGTTGGAGCCTGGGACTCCACATGACTCCAGAGAGGAACGTACTGTAGATGGAGGGGAAGCTATTCTGCATGGAGAAGACTCCAATCTCCCCAGTCACACAGGTAAATAAAATGAATAAGGAAATCACAGTAGCATGCTTGTAAAGTCTATTCATACTTTATTATATCACCCTTAACTAAGTATTTATGTTCAAGCAACAGTGCAACTGCAATAGTAAAATTAGCGGTATTCAAAAGACACGACGTCATACAAGGGTGCACATGTCCAATGATAATGGGGAGAAAAGTACAGATTTCGGTATGTATGCTTCAGAATTATAAATATTTTCTGTGATTGTAGATATTTATTTCATGACTTATACTTATATATTATCTTCTTTAAATGGAAGAGAATGCAGCTCAAGAGGGTGAGTTGCGAGAGGAACTAAGTGGAAAAGAAATTAACGCACCAACTGTCACAGCTACATAGACAGGTAAAGAGCAATATTATAATGTTAATTAAAATAATGAATTAGTTATTTCAATTATATTTCAACGTATCGATATGATCATTTTCGTTGTTGTAGTTCACGCCCTTGCACAGATGCCTCGATGCCCTTCTCAGTGATGTACCAAAAGTATGTACATCAGCACAAGGAAACACAAACAATAGAAGGACAGGGCGCAAGAAATACAATGTCAAAGGATGATTATGATACCCCAATCATCAATTTTTTTAATGTAAAAAAACATAAATCACAGAAAAAATAGATGTATAAATTCATGACTTGTATTTGGATGTTTATCGATGTTGCTAGTATGAAACATTGTTTATATGAATTACAACATTATGCTTCAATGTTAATATGGTCATATGTTTTGATGACTATCCTAGTTATGCATGAATGTCTATATGTTTTCTATATAAACAAAATCATTTTTTGGGTATGGGGAATTGAGAGCGATGTGAGGGGGGGGAGGGGCCATATGAGCTTCCACCTTCACGTGGTTGGCCATGTCCAGTAGAGAATAACCTATTCTCGAAACAAAGAGAAGCTCATTAAGGTATGCGGCCACTTAAGTTTTTTCTAGAGTAATTTACATAACTAAATGACTGTTTATTTGCTTATATATTATTTACTCATATAAAGAATTTGTCTTTTATGATTCATGCAAGTCTTGGTGATGGAAATGCATATCATGGAAAAATCTTATCAAGTTGTATGGGCTAATGGATCTAGTGAAAGGACAATGATAAGGTAAGGGTTTTGACGTGTTTTTTAATGTAGGATTTATACTAGTAAAAGTTCACAATCCTCTAGAAAGGATATAATTTCATTTTTGGTAGACAAGCATCAATTGTTTTAACAAACTATGAATCATAGACTGTGGGAAAAACCTTTTTTTGTATTCTTACATTAACCAATACAACTATAACAAATTTTTAGTACAAAATCTTAACCACACACACACACACACACACACACATATGAACCCTAAGTAAACAAATGAGAGAAGAGAAAGGGAGAATATGTACTGATAGGAGTGAATGAAGATAATAATATGAATAA
The DNA here is from genome assembly GCA_009831015.1 of Picea engelmannii. Lineage (NCBI taxonomy): Eukaryota > Viridiplantae > Streptophyta > Pinopsida > Pinales > Pinaceae > Picea > Picea engelmannii. Next base: position 275,738 of record ML798595.1, on the reverse strand, counting down.
TGGAGTGGAGAATGCACTCTATCCTAGTTGAATGATCCTTGCATCCAACATGTTTCGTGCCATACTTTCAATCTCTCTCGTTTGATCATAAGGGTATATATAGGGCCTTATGTTGGCAAAGATACTACATGGTGTAAGTTTAATGGCATGTTCAACGATCTCATGAAAAAGGAAACCTTGTGGGAATTTCTTGAAACACCATGTCATGCTTATTGAAGTTATGTTTATCTCTAAAGGAACATTTCCTACGTTAAGTTGGGATTTGATTCAATGAATATTAACAATAACTCCATTAACATGTTTTGAGGAGCTTCTCCATTTTATGTGAGCTAATCACTTGAATTGGTAGAGCCTTTAGGCCATTAATTCCCCATGGGTAATGGACATTGTACCCAATGATTTAAGCCATTGAACCCCCAAAACCACCCTTTCAATAACAATGTTGTAAATGGAAATTGATAATTTGTAATCTACTTATTTTAATGTTGTGTCATTTTCCTCCATTTACAATCACCACTTGAAAGTTTATAAATGGGTTTGTAACAAAATTCAGTTTGTATACCATATTTTTGTTAATGAAGGTGTGGGTACTACCTAAGTCGATAAGGACTATGACATTTTGGTTGTTGATGTATCCTACAATTTTAACGGTTTTAGGCATGTCGATATCTTCCAAGGAATTCATCAATATGGTGTAAACTTTTGCTTCATTATTTAATGAGCACTGAAACTATTCTCACAGATCCTATTGAGGTTCCTTGTCATCCTTTTTCATTATTCTTGAGGTGAATATTATTTATTTGGAACATTTTTTCCACCAATACCATTTTTTATTACACCCAAAGAAAATCCCTTAGCTCGTATCTCTTCCATTGTCTTTATCATGATTATGGTGTGCTTATGCATTTTTGTGTTATTTAGAACATTTCTATCATTACTTCAGGCCATGGATCCTATGCGAGAATTCTGTTTATATACATTATTAGATTCAATATAACAAGCTAACTTGATGGATTTTACCATAATAGTTGGGACCTATATTCTAATTTAAATGTTGGGTTACATCATTTAAGCCATGAAAGTAAAGGCCCTGTTAGCATCTAGATATGCACCTTTGTTTTTTAGGCATTAACTATTGAAAAAGTCATAGATCCAAAGGTTTTTCTTATATAACATTGCATGAGAATTATGGGGTCCATTAAACCTTGATTTTGTCTAGGTTTATGTTCATTAAAAGTTTAAGCTCTCTATTGTTTCTTACTTCTAAATTAAATGGATATTTGTTGGATAATAAAGGCATCATTAGATAATATTTTTGTTGAGAGTGAAATGACAGTATGGGTATGCATTCTTAAAGTATTCATGCTCCTTTCAAACCCATCTAGCATCCACGAGGATTATATTGAATATGGATGACCTAACCTATCATCGTCAATAATCCTAGCAAGTGTATGAGTTAGTTAATTGTCTGAGGTTTGTGCCTATTGGTTGGATGTCATTTGGTCATGTACGAGCTAGCTACTTGTCTGAGGTTTGTACCTATTGGTTGGAAGGAATTCAGATGCATATGAGTTACAAATCTAAGTCCATTTTTATATTACTAAGGCCTATTGCCATTAGTGAAGCCTAGCGTGCTAGCTACAGACCTACCATTGAAGGGAAAATAACTTATTAAAATTCATATCTTATTTCTCCCTTTCATGTCATGAGTTTCTTATTGACTTGTTGGCTAGACAAACCAACAACAATATTTTGAATATCAAAAGTGTCACAAATTGGAGCCTAAAAGGATCATCCAACAATATCTTTCCATATGCCAAATCCTCAGTTCCAATCATATCAGATAAATATTTTTATCCCTACAAACCCATAATGGATTTCACCCTTTGTAATATCCTAACTTCAAAAATCTTCCCACAAGCCCAACACCTTAAGATAAATTTTATTTCGTATATTTCTTAGGTTCATATATATTAGAGGATTTCTCTCTTTATGTTTCCCCCAAATTCCTTAATCAGCCCACATAACTAGCGCTTAGTTGTTCATTAGATTTTATATTATTTTTAGGTCCATTAAGTTAGGAGGATTTGGTTCTCTATGCACCCTAGTACAAAATCCACCTATATACTTGACTCATGAAATTATATTTATTCCATATACTATTGTTTCCATCAAGATAAATGAGGAAATTAAGCATTGCAACTCCCCATTCTCTCATTCCTCAAATTGTCAAGAGTACTTATACGTGGTTGAAGGGAATAAGATGTGGTTGTGTAAAGGGGAACATGTAAATGTTCCACATTGTAGGGAATTTTAGTTTCAACAAGAATCAAATCCTTATATGGGTACCTAGTACACAAGAAAAATGGAGAAGAAATGGAGACACTTTTATTGATTTGGTTTACTCATCGTGATGCATTTGAATTTTGATCCTTGGAGGGCATATTCATTGTCTTTGCAGGACCTTGTTTGGTGGAAATATTTGGAAGAACAAACCTATCTTGGGCTTCCTTGGGGCTTGAAGCCCACAGGTTGGATACCAGGGCCCACGGATTGGATGATGATGACATGCCTTTGGAGGCCTAAGAGACACCTTAGAGGATCTCACCTATCCCCTTCAATCCAAACAACTTTCCTTTGGAGGCCAAAATGCCACTTTTGAGGGCTTGATGTCACCCTAGGGATAGGATCTGGTGGTGATTGAAGACACTTGGCCTTTGGAGGCCTAGCGCACACATATCCAACTCAACGAATTGACTTTTGGGAGGGATATGTGTGGCAATAGAAATATAGAGTGGAGGAGTTAACTTGTTCAAGATTTCTTTTAATTCAATCTCCCTCCCTTCATTTTATGCACCTTGATATAGAGTGGAGGAGTTAACATGTTCCCTTCGCAAGATTTATTTTAGTCTAAACAACTATTGACCTGGATTGGTGCACTTCTTAAGTTTAGAATCTTCAAGTTGATCACCCCAAATTCATTCCACTATCAGAAGGGAAGAGGGGTGTTCCACAACAACCCTGGTTAAATAAAGAGGTCATTTCACATTAATAATAAATTTGGTTTTCTAAGGCATTTTTTGTTGTTGTGTCTATTAACTAAAAGGTTTTTCTATCTAATAGATAGCCCATTGTCATAGTATACCATGCTCAATAAAAGACTCACAATATTTTTACCTCATCCACTCTTTTGATTTCTTACTAGATTCACAAGATTTGACATGCAAGTTTTGTTGAGATTATGTAAGAAATTTTCCTTTTCAACTTATGAGAATAAAACCCCAAGTCTAAGAATGGATCAACAACTATGTTAGCCTATAAAAATATTCCCATTTCCAGAAAGCATTCACAAACTTCTTCAAAGATAACTATGCTTTTTACCATGCATTTTAGAAGTGTTATTTATTGATAATCATGTATTTGTTTCCCTTGAGAAAGCATGTACTACACATTCATCCATGTTGCATGGGGTTGATCATGTAGAGACCTTCCAATTACCATAATAACAAGTAGTAACCCTTTGTGTTCTACTATTGCCTATAATGGAATTGTTTCTAATTTGTAGCATTTGATTTAATGAAGGAACAAGTAACTCTTTGACTATGTTTTAATTTGATGTTTTTGTAATGGATTTATTCTTAAATGCACAAAAGCATAAAATGTACATAACATTTGTCTCTCTCAAAAATGATAAGCCAAACTAGTTCCTTGTTGTAGTTGTGTATGTGCATCTTCTTGTCTTGAAAATTAGGTCTATGTCATCCAATCGTGTCCCACAATGTCTCCAAAAGTCCCTTGAGCAAGGAGCACATGTTATTAACCTATTGCTACTGGTGATAAAGTTTGAAAATAATTGAATATCTAATTAACTTAATTTGTAGATTGTCTTTTTTTTGTTGAGTTTCAACAAGTAATGAAAATTCAAAAATAATGATAGTATTCATGTCCAAAAATATATTATGGCTCTACAACATCGGAGAATTAAATCGTAAGTTCCATATTCCTTTTAATTAAGTCGTAAGTTCCATATGCCTTCTCACACTTTCCTAGGTTTATTGGCTTCTCAATTTCATGCTTCCCTAAGTCTATCTCGCTTCAAGTACGTTGTAACATGTGTTTTAGGAAAGACAAACATTGATTACCTTACAGTGACACATTGTATCCATCCATATTTGCAAGGAACATGACTTGAGAGACTTCTAATTGTGCTTCAACTTAGCAAATCAATTGTTCACATGTCATTGTGTGTCACCATATAGAAGTATCGTGCTACTTCATCAAGCTTTCTTAAACTTGTTGCATATATGAAGATGGTTTTAATAAATTTTAATGGTTTGAACTTTAGATATAGGTGCATTGTACTTTTTAGTATTTATGCCCTTGTCTTATTACTACATGACCAATACCTAGATTTTGAACCTTTTGGACATTGTTGCAACTCTCACTCCAATACTAGTGCAATCAAATTGGTTGATTGTAACATATATGGGTTCTACCTATGTGCCCATGTCTCTATGTGACCATGTCTCAATAGCTTGATAAGAAAACATATATTAGGCCCATGAATTATCAGCTAACCTTGGCATTATAGAAAGAAGGGTTATCTTTGATCAATAATGTTCCTTTGCTTTGTAGGCCGACTGATCAACATAGCCTCAAACTAGCTATATTCAAGAAGCATGACCAAATTTTTCATGGTTCTTCAAATGGATGGCGAGAACGTTGGTAGGTGTGAGAATTTGGAGTTGATATGCTTTCATACCCAATTCAAATTCGACATCGAACATTTGAATGGATAGGAAGAACATTGGTAGGTGTGAGAATTTGGAGTTGAGATGCTCCCACACCCACTTCAAAATTGACATGGAAAATTGGGCGTTGTCTAAATGTTCTACGAAATGTTTTTTTTGGCCGAAATTTGATGACATAAATCTTCATGAAACAAGTATTTTTTGTTGTTTAAAGTCAATTTCTGAATACAAAAATGCAGAAATTTAATGATGCTCTCATTGATTCTCCAGTGATAGTTAAATACACAAAACTTGCTAATAATCTTAGATTGCCTATTTAATGTTGGAAAATGAGATATCATATTCCCTCATATAGGACCGTGTTTCAAAATCATAACCGAGATTTCCTTATTCACACAAAAGGATGTGACAGGATATTTCTTAGAAAGCAGGGGAAAACTATCAATTTTTTTTAAACCTACAGAAGGTATGGCAATAGCGACGATAAGATCATTGCAAGTATGGCATCTGCGTCGCAAGCTAATGATAGGTTTTTTTACTCTGTTGGGCTTGTTTGTCGCTATTGCGACGATCTTTCGTCGCTACTTGTCACACTTTAACCATCGCAAGTATGGAATCTGCGTCGCAAGGAAATGGTGGGGTTTTTACTCTGACACACTTTTTTCGTCGTTATTGCCACGCTTTTTCGTCGCTATTGCCATGATTTTTTCGTTGGAAAAAAGTATGCCTTTTTTTAAGATGGTGACATGTGGCAGTGTGATTTTGTCATTGTTTCCATGAAAAACGAATGTGTGGATATAGAGACGAAAAAAGTACCAAGAAAAAAATTGTTTTCCTTCGTGGAAAGTGTGACAGATATGTGTGGCAATAGCAACGAAAAAACGTGGAAAATTTGGTCATATGTAGTAGTACGAGATGATGATCATGCACATGTCGACTCCTCTTCAGATGATATTTTTGATTCAGAGGACTCATATGATTCAGATTCATAGTTAGTATAGTTAGATGCATTTTTAGAGCCAGAGTAGAGGCCCAAGTGGACACAGACTACTCTTCAGTATGCAGGGGATCTTATTGGTGATCCAGCCGATACTAGGAGTAATCGATCTGATTTTGAGGAGCCTCATGTTGCACTCACTTCCACTAAACCATTTCCATCCAAACATTTTTTCTTGGTTCAGTCTTCAGATCGAAAGTCTTATGGCGAGGCTGCTAGAAATCCCTTTTGGGAATCTGCCATTCAGGAGGAGTACAACTCCCTCCTCGAGAACCAAACTTGGGATCTGGTTCCCCTTCCTTCTGGGAGAAAAATTTTCAAATGCAGATCGGTCTACAGGACCATGAGCACAGTGGATGGACATATTATAAGATACAAAGCTAGGGTTGTTGTCAAAGAATTTAAGCAGGTTCATGGTATTGACTATGATGAGACCTTCGCTCCAGTAGAGAAGATGGATTCCATACGATTGGAACTTTCCATTATGACAACTAAGGGATGGGAAGTCCATCAGATGGATGTGAATAATGCATTTCTTCATGGTGATCTCTTTGAGGAGATCTACATGGAGCATCCCCAGGGATTTATCCATGACTCATCTTTGGTCTGTCGATTGAAGAAATCTACTTACGACCTCAAGCAGGCTCTGAGGGCATGATATGCCAAGATGGACTCCTACCTATTGTCACGGAACTTTGTACATTGTAAATCATATCCAAATGTCTACATGCTCAGGATGACTGATTCACTTCTACTCTTAGTTATGTATGTTGATGATTTGTTGATCACCGGTTGCTCAACTTTAGCGATTGTTGTAGTCAAGAGAATTCTACATGACAGGTTTTTTATGACGGACATGGGTCCACTACACTTCTTCCTTGGACTTGAGATCAGTCAGGATGCATTAGGCATCAAATTGTCTCAGGCCAAGTATGCATGAGATCTCCTTGATAGAATTCACATGACAAACTACAAGTCTTCTCCGACTCCTTTCCTATAAGGACTCAAACTTGAGGATGGTGGGGAGACTCCACTGGTTGACAAAACACTGTACAATTAGCTAGTGGGGAGCTTGTTGTATCTCACACACTCCAGAACATACCTCTCCTATGTAGTTGGTACAGTTTCCAGGTTCATGCAGGAGCTGCATGAGCTACATTGGAAGGCAACAAAGTGTATCCTTCGATACGTATAGGGCACCATCACCTTTGGGATTCATTATGTAGTAGAATATACAATAGATCTCATCGATTTTACTAATTCTGACTAGGTTGGTGATATCATTGATCACAAGTTCACATCTGGTTACTTTCTCAGTCTTGGTTCTAGGCCTATCTATTTGTCAAGCAAGAAGCAAGCTACCATTTCTCTATCTTCAGTCGAGGCAGAGTACAGAGGGGTAGTTAACATAACCATTTAGGCTATGTGGCTACAACATTTTCTCACTAATTTGGGCATTTAGTTTCATCGGTCAATCGACATCTGGTGTGACAACCAGAGCACTCTGAAGTTCTATAGAGATCCAGTTCAGAGGCAATGGATGAAACACATCGAGATCCACATGCACTACATCCGGGACTTAATAAATGACGGGATCATCGACTTACAGTTCTATCCTTCAGCAGAACAGATGCCACACATATTCACCAAGACCTTCACTGAAGAAAAGTTTCATTCTCTGTGAAGTCGTCTTGGAGTGAAGGACAACATTTCCTAACAACTGTAGTTCTTATTTTTACATACATTTTACCTTGAGT
>ML798595.1:255926-268183 GCA_009831015.1 Picea engelmannii | reverse complement strand
TAGTCTCCTATATTTTAGGGGAGAATATTCCACCTAGAGAATATTCTCTTTCAATTGACACTTCAGTTTGACTAGTTGAGTTGAGTTTAGATGTTGCATTGGTTTTGTCACCATGAAACATTGGGATCATCACCATGATAATGTGCACTTTCCTTGGGATCATCACCATAATGGTGCATTACCGTTGTTTCCCTGATCTACTCCTCACTACTCTTTGTTCAGTCAGTTAACTGAAGACTAGTTGACTAGTTAACTAGGCTAAGTGGCAGTTCACTCCCGTAACTTCCTGAGAGACTAGAATAGGTGTAAGTTCACTCTTGTAACTATTGGTGTGTGTCCAGATCACTCTAGACCACCATTATGGTGCATTGGTTATCCTCTAGTGTGCACTCATTGAGTTATACAGAGTATATCATGTGTAAATTATTCGTTACTCATTACGGTTAATGAGAATTCTTCTATTCTTTCTCTCCTTCTTCTTCTTTCTCAAATTCTCTCTACAAATGTGTGTAGTATTTTCTAGCTAAATATATTATGTGCAGGTTCAACACATTTACAGTGTCAATTCTTTCCACTAGGATAAAATTTTTCACTTCGCACAAAGTCTCCCGGTGTTGTTTTCTACCGCGCCTAGTTTCCCCACTGCACCGCATTTGTTCCGTCGTACTTTGCTACCGCGCCACATTTTTTCCACCCTACATTTATACCGTGCCTAGTTTTTTCACTGCACCAGAATTTTTAGTCACAATTCCCTACTACATCAAGTCTCTCATTGTTGTTTGTTACCGCGCCGAGTTTCCCCACTGCGTCAAAAATTATCATCACGCTTTATAGCTGCGCCATCGATTTATGTGGTTGTTTTTGTTTTTCATGCAAAGATTTATTTTACTTCCTTTTCTTGCAGTCTCTGTAAAGTTTGTCATTCTTATTTTCCATGCAAAGAGGGTATCACAATTCATTACTGCGCGCTTGAAATTAATATATACCAGCATCATGGCACTGTCCCAAAGCATAAGAAAGAAGGTGAGAAGTGGCAGGGCCATGATATTTGAACCTCAGGACCTGGAGTTAATAACTAAAGACCCAGAAATTAGGGTGTCTTTTGAACAAGTCGTATGTATTCACTTCTGCGAAAGGATCAAAGGTTATAATGTGAAACTGGTTGAGCAGTTCGCCCTCAATTTTACTGGGGTCAGCGCGACAATCACAAAAATCACTTTCTGAGTGACTATCAGCACAGGGGCAGACCCAGGGTTCAATGCTACAACAGTGAACCAACAAAACCCTAACTACCGGCCCTTTCGGCAACACCTGTGAAGCAGATGAAGTCTCACCCGAGGTAGAGGCAGGGGTGGTTGCAAGACTCAGGTGTCTGCAACCTTAGCTGGGACACAGATCTATGATTATAATACTTAATAAAGCACTTAGCACTGTCAGTTCCTTAATATGAAATCAATATCCACTTCGTTGATATAACAGAGCTTCGCAGCATCCACACTAATCTAATGTATTTAAGCACTTAACATAAGTAAATAGATCATATTGAGCAGATCAAGCACTAAGCATAGCCATATAGACCAGATCTAAAATTCTCATATGTCATAAGCACAAAGCATAAGTAGATCTATCTAAATACATCAAAGCACTTAGAAAATAACATGAGAACGCATCAATACAAAGAACAAAGAAGCATAACACAGTATTTACATGGTTCACCTCCACCCTAGGGCTACGTCCACCAACTCTTCTTCTTTATTGTCTTCAGTCAATCGGTTACAAGCACAAAGCCATAAAAACCCTTACTCCGCACAGGACAAAATATCTGCGCATCTCGCTAGATCCTTCTTCCTTGCCTTACAGTACTCAGCCTTACACAATTTGTTACAAGTACCTGCACTTAGCTCTGCAAGTCTCTTACAATCATGCACAAAGAACTTACAGACTCTACTTGCACTTAGCATACATTCACATCACATAGATGCACTTCTCTACTTCTTAAATTTCCTAGCCTTCTATTTATACATACAAAATAGGCCTAAACATGGGTAAACCCATGGGCCAACATCCCATTCCCATTACATATTCCCAAAAACCCAAAAAGGATCCAAAAGTGGTCCGAGGTCTCGTGATCTCTGGTTCGTCTTGTGCTCCTCCTTAGACAGACTTTTGAAGTCCCAAAAATAGGTCAATATGACTAAGAATATCCCAAAACTTGGTCAAGGGCCAACAGGCCCCCAACTCTCACCTGTGACTCATCTCAAGTCACTCTGGTCTGATCAGTTCTACTTCGAATGCCTCGATCTTGGCTTGATCCGCTTCGACCTACTGTTGTGTGACAACCTCTTGCTCGGTGAACTCTTGGATCACTGTGTCATTCACGGGCCCTTCTAAGCATTGTTCTTCTATGATGACAACTTTTTCTAACTCTGCTCCTCGCCTTTCAACCTCTGTAAACAATTGGCATGCCTTATCTTGTACTGGTTGAATCTGTTGAGTAACTTCCATAACTCTTCTTTGAATCCTATGGATCTTTTGTTGGGTGGTGCGTTTCTCCTGAGACTGCTTCATTATTTCCATGATCAACAAGGCCTTCAGTTGTGCCTGTAGTGTGTCTGTGTGCTGCTTTTCTTCCTGGAGCTGCGACTCTAGTGCCTGTAATTCTGAATTCTCAGCAAGATTCTCATACATTTGGGCACTGCGGTTACTCAGTTGCTTCCACTCCCTGGAAAGAGCCTTCAGTCTCTCAACTGCACTCCTGACGGTTGCTTCCCTTTGGTCTCTTACATCTTGCGGGGTCTCAGGCACTGCATGTAGCTCCAAATCTGCTATGCATTGTTGTAGTTTCTGAATCACTTCTTCAAGTTGTGCCACTTGCTATGGGACTCTTTCTTCAGTCTTTACTTCTATAACTATCACAGAGCAAAGTGCTATGTTGACCCTTTCCTTTACTTTGAGTTTCTCTGCGAGCAACTATTCCTTGCATTGTTGTAGTTGTGCTCTTTCTTCATCCCACTTGGCTTGGAGAGCAATATTTTCCCGTTCTGTAGTACTGCGTTGCTCTAAAAGGTCTCCCTGTACTTGTGCCAAATCTTGGGTGGTTTGTGTTGTTTCTTCCTAATCTCGTCGGAGGTGAGCTTCGATTGTATCAGCGATTTGGTTGAGTTGAGTTGGCTCATCTCCTGGTTCTAATGTTCTTGCTGAGAGAGGCACAGTGGAGACTGCACAGCTAGATTGTAGTGCATGTTGCACTCCTTGGAGATCGTCCTTAATTCGATGGAACACCTCCTCCTACTTAGCTTCTTGATTCTCTACTATCTCCAACGAAGCATCAATCAGAGTTGCTACAATGAAATTGAAGTCGGCTGAGGTGAGGGTAGTCTGCATTTTGGTCATAGATGCTCTCGATTTATTCCGGGAAGAAGGCTTCAGGTTGGGAAACCTTCCTTTTCTTCGAGGGATCCCTCCCCTTTTTTCTATTCAAATTTTGCACCATCTATATCTCTGCCATATCCTCCTTGCTCTGCTGAGATGGAAGCGGTCCTCACGAATGCGTTGTCTAAGTCATGGACCTTTTCAGTCTTCATTATCTTGCTAGTTCCAGGTGTATCATGCACTACTTTTGGGCTGTCAATGTCGAACATATCCATAGGGTCGGTTGGAATGAGGAGGTCCACTGACTAGTCCTTGGTGATTTCTTCTAAGTCCTCCTCTGTCAGCTTGTAGTAAGATTGAATTTGTTGCTTTTTCTCATCAACACGCACTGTAATATAAATGAAATGGCGGTCCGCGCTGAATTTCATTAAAGGCCGAAACCTGTGGAGAGTATTTGGCGTGATGCAAGGTTCAGACTGGATGGTTTCCTTTAGCTGGTTGTAATATGTGTGGAATACGGCATTTGACTACCATTGTTGGTTCATGTCACTATAATACCACAGTGTAATGAACTTCACAGCCAAAGATTCAAAGGGCTCGATGTCCAAGAAGTTCGCGCCTTCCGGCATCTCCCATGTGATGAAAGCAATCAGGATTAGAATCAAAATAAAGTGGAGGTCGTATCCTTGATCTTGCACTTCCCTGTAGTCTAATTCCAACTGGTTCATGAGGTACTTCACCCAATTCATTTGTATACCCTCTGTGCACTTCCCTACGAGGTCGACTACAAAACCAGTCACTTGGGTGGGTCGGTTCTTGCAGACTAAATTTCCTGCGATCAATTGACAGGCTAGGCGCATTGTGCCTCTTTGGATAGAAGCTACCTTGTAGCCTCGTGTGCCCTTCTCAACATCATCCTAGGTGCTTTTTATCCTTTGATTTAATGCGCGATCCATTATTTTTCGAGGATAGAAATCTTGAGGGTCAGGGCCTTGCATACTCAGTCTTGTGATCTGATTGATCAATGTCAGATCCACTGTTATATGACAGTTTAACCATAAGTATCTTCCATGGTAACAAGACAGCAGTAGCTTGACGCATGCATTCACTTCTTGGTGTCTTTCGAAGTGATGATTCTTCATAACTTTGAGTAGCGTGGACTACGCGAGGTTCATAGTCCATGACTGGGGAACTATCTTTGAATTATTTCCCTTTGTCCTATTCAGGTACTTATGTGGGGCAAGCATGTTGTATACCTTCCTGTCACCGAGGTTGAAGTCGCTAAACTTCAATGCTACTATATTTTCTTGGTCTGCATGGACTGCGCTTATCCCCTTCGGGAGGTACGCAGTGACCAATTCGTACTCAAAGTCTCTGGGCACTCTATATCGATTGATTGCATCACTCAGAGGGGGAATATATGTAGGTAATATGCCCGAGATCAATTTGGCATTCGCCAAATAATCCTTATGCTTAGTTTTCCTTTCACCTGATGGTCGGGATGGTCTGGCTCCACAAGCAGTAAACGGAGAGGCTGGAAGTCCTCTCGTCGATGATTCTTGTACACCTATAGACAACCCTCTCTCCAACATGACTCTTTCAGTCATCAAGTCAAGGAGTACTTTTTTCACTAATTCTTCGACTGCGTTGAGCTCGTCGGACATACACACTCGAGATCAATTAGATCGGGGTCACTTTAACTTAGACACTGCACTAGAATAAACAACAAGGGAGCAATGATCACTATATACAATTCACTTGGTCTGCGGGCTCAAACTCTTGTTTAGAAAAAGTGTTCTCCATGCATGGCGCGATGGGATAAATAGGCAACTCGGCAACGGTTCACTTGTAACGGGTATGAAGCCTCATTAACTCTTGTTCTGTCCATTATGGCGCAGTCCAATGGTCTGGTGTCAGGCTATTAATTCTTTCCGACCCGTTCGGAGCAGCAGTCGAATGGATATATCGGTCCCAACGACTATATTTCTTCACCATGGTGAAGTGCCATGTGTTGTTGTTCTGATATCTCGACGAAGTTCCAATTTTGCAGTTTTTCTGTCTACGAAGTTCCCTCTAGAACTTTTTGTAACTTGTCGATCTTAGCTCTCTTCTTATTTAGCTTTCTAGCCTTTTTTCCTGTGAGCTTAATCTCGGTATTCCTTTTTCCATTTTGATTCTTATCTTCTTTGGTCATAGTCACTTCGTGATGTTGAGATTCTTCCCTAGGTTTCCTGGATAATGCTTTGTCTTTGTCTGGGTGTTGGCTCTTGACCAAGTTTTGAGGAACACTTGGTCATATTTGACCATTTTTGGGACTTCGACAGCCTGTCAAAGATGGAGCGCCAGGCGAAGCAGATATCACGGGATCTCGATCCACTTTTGGGCCCCTTTTAGGGTTTTCGGTTAATGTAATGGGAAAGGGATGTTGGCCCGTGGGATTACCCATGCTTAGGCCCACTTTTGTAATGTATAAATAGAAGTATAGGCAATGTAAGAAGTAGCAGATGTGATTTCTTAGTGAAATTGGTATTTCATCTATGTGATGTCGAATAAGTGCTCTGTGCGAACTCTGTAAGGCTTGCAAGGCTAAGTGCAAGTTACTGTGTGGTTGATATAGAAATCTAAGTGTTGTAACGCAAGGAAGAAGGATCCAGTGAGCTGCGCAGATATTTTGTCCTATGTGAAGAAGGGTTTTGGAGGCTTTGTGCTTGTAACAGCTTGAAGACGATAATAAAGAAGAAGATCTTGTGGATGTAGCCCCAGGGAGGGGGTGAACCACATAAATCTGTGTGTTATGCTATGTGCTTTGGTTCAATGTGTTTATCTTTTCTTATCCTATGTACTTTGATATATCCACTTATGTTATGTGCTTCTTAGATATATATGATTGTTAGATCTGATGTGTATGAGGATGCTTAGTGTTGATCTACTGGATATGATCTGGGTTACTATGGTTAAGTGTTGAAACACTGTAAATCTGAGTATTCACCGCGAAGCTCTGTGTTGTCTGCGAAGTATAATGAGGGTTAAATACTGATGAATGATCTATGCTAAGTGCACTATAAAATATATAATCATAGATATGTGTCCCAGCTAAGGTTGCAGACACCTAAGTCTTACAACCACCCCTGCCTCTACCTCGGGTGAGACTTCGTCTGATTTGCAAGTGTTGCTAAAAGGGTCGGTAGTTAGGGCTTTGTTGGTGTGCTCTTGAGCATTGAACCCTAGGTCTACCCTTGTGCCAACACTGGGGTAGGTACTTCAGTCTTATGTGGGTCATCTAATGTTCTTGCAGCTTCGACATCTGGGTTGCTAGTGTTAAATAAATTCGATTTGTTCTCATGTTCTTCAATCAATTGTGCGATCCTTCTGGTCATGAAATATTTTAACTCTTGTTTCTTCTTCTCTAAGACTCCTTATTATTTATTTATGTCTTGATCTCTTTCAATCCAAGGTCTTCCTAGTAACATGGTAAATGGGGCGTTGTCCTCAATAAATTTAATAATCTCAAAATCTTCTTTTGTCGAAGTTCCATTAGCATTCATAGGTATGCGAGTGATATTTCCACATAGGTTTATCATCTTTCCTTTGAATAGTCTTATTCCTCCTAATGAAGGGAGCATCGCAGGCTTCCTTATGGCTTCCTAAGTTCTTTCTGTCATGATATTCACCTGTGTTTCTTCATCCATAATACAGTCAATGTCGAAGTCTCCTATTCTTACTTCAATGCATTTTTTTTCCTTGAAGATCTCTGAAAGTCTGATATGTCGATGGTCATTCAAGGTTTCGTTCATTTGCAACAATACTTTCTCTAATTATTTCTGGGGTTCTACCATTTTTGGATATACCTTAGGGTTTTCTTTATTCAGATTCATTTCTTCCAGCTTAGCAATCATTCTAGGGCAATCCAACACTTCGTGGTCCATAGCTTTACAACAAAGACAACTAGGTCTTTTCCTAGGGAATTCCTTATAAATATGTCTCGGTCTTCTGCAACTATAACAGAGGGTTAATCCTCTCTTTCTTTTAAATGATCCCCAGCTTCTCTTGTACTGCGCACTAGGATCATGGTAGCTAACCTACAAAAAAATCTTTCTAGGATCCTACATCCAATTATTAGTCCAAACATTCTTTCTATGCATAGGTATAACATATCTGTCACTATTCTTATCAGATCTATTCATATCAAGCCTTCTTTCATCTATTAATACCCTAGTTTTCAAGCTAGGATAGAACCTATCAAACATACCTAGATCCATACTTTAGAAACAAAAAATTATTCTTATCTTACTTCTACAGAGCACGAATATTTTAGATCTAAAACTTTTCACTAGTCTTACCTTTATCAAATCACAAAGCTTGCAAATCTTACCTCTTTTAATCAGACGTTCTCACTTTTACCTTTCTTAGAGAACAAAATCTTTCAGATCTTGCCTCTTTTCTTCAGATCATGCTTCTTTCTTTAGAACAAAGCTTTAAAAATTGAGTAGGATACTACACACTAGGGAACAGATCTACGCATAGAGCTTTAACAATCTCAGGTTGACTCTTTGCACATAGCTTCTTCTTTCTCAGTTCCCAACAATCACAGTTTCGGTCCTGGCAACGGAACCATTTGTTGGCACAGGGGCAAACCCGGGGTTTAATGCTACAACACTGCACCAACAAAACCCTAACTACTGGCCCTTTCGGTAACACCTGTGAAGCAGATGAAGTCTCACCCGAGGTAGAGGCACGGGTGGTTGCAAGACTCAAGTGTCTGTAGCCTTATCTGGGACATAGATCTGTGATTATAATACTTAATAAAGAACTTAGCATCGTCAGTTCCTCAATATCCAATCAATATCCACTTCACTGATATAACAAATCTTCACAGCATCCACACTAATATAATGTATTTAAGCACTTAGCATAAGTAAATAGATCAGATCGAGCAGATCAAGCACTAAGCATATCCATATAGACCAGATCTAACATTCTCGTATGTCATAAGCAAAAATCATAAGTATATCTATCTAAATACATCAAAGCACTTAGCAAATAACATGAGAACACATCAAGACAAAGCACAAAGTAGCATAACACAGTATTTATGTGGTTCACCCCCACCCTGGGGCTACATCCACCAACTCTTCTTCTTTATTGTCTTCTCAATCGGTTACAAGCACAAAGCCATCAAAACCCTTACTCCGCATAGGACAAAAGATCTGTGTATCTCGCTAGATCCTTCTTCCTTGCATTACAGTACTCAGCTTCCACAATCTGTTACAAGTACCTGCACTTATCTCTGCAAGTCTCTTACAGACATGCACAAAGCACTTACAGACTCTACTTGCATTTAGCATACATTCACATCACATAGATGCACTTCTCTACTTCTTACATTGCCTAGCCTTCTATTTATACATACAAAATAGGCCTAAACATGGGTAAACCAATGCATCGACATCCCATTCCTGTTACATATTCCCAAAAACCCAAAAAGGATCCAAAAGTGGGCCGAGATCCCATGATCTCCGCTTCATCTTGTGCTACTCCTTCGATAGGCTGTCGAAGTCCCAAAAATATGTCGATATGACCAAGAATCTCCCAAAACTTGGTCAAGGGCCAATAGTGATGGAGGAAACTTTTTCAACTGCGATGGAGATCCCTCCATGCAGATAAAAATGGTTTAAAGGTAAGCCTTTAGACATTTCGTGTTATAAGGACTTCATCAAGCCCAAGTTTCTAAATCAAAAAATTGGAGTCGACATTCCAAGCCAATATCTCATGGAGTCGTATGAGAAACTTCTAAAGATAATCAGAAGATATTTCACCTGTGAAGGAAGGTTCGACAGGGTGTATCCATATCACATCAGGTTGTTGATGCTCTTCACAGGGAAAAATCCCTTGAATTTACCTTTCTTCTTGTGTCGGATCTTGGGAAAGATGGCGGACAACATCTAGGCCAAGGATGATTAGTCGAGAAACAATTTATTCCATTTTTCATTAATCAAGATGTGGTTGAAGAATTGAGACATTTGAACAAGGACCAGGATTCATTTTTGATTTCGGCTAACATCCCTAGAGACCCCAAATGATACATTCCTCTATCTTCAAAGGAAATAACACTCCATAATGCAGGGGCGAGAAAGTAATATGACATGGAAAAAATAAAAGGAAAAGAAATAGAAGACTCATCGTCCCATTATCCAACATCCTAGAAGAAAGGTGGGTCAAGGTTGACTAATAAAACTGAGAAGATCCAAGCTCTTAGTAAACTGTGCACCAAGTCTGTTGCCAAGATATATCCCATGTGCATCGTTCAGCTAGATCTTGTTGAAGCTGCAAGCAAGGAAATTGATGAAAGGCAAGGGAAGTTAGGTGATGAAAATGTAAATGTTTAGGAGTTGTTGCAGCAACTGAAGCAAGCGCAACACAATATTTCCCATCTTTATCAATAAATCATAGAGTTGAGAAAATAGATGGAAGAAAGGACCATTGAAACACCATCTTTTCATAGTCGAGCAGCTCAACTACCCCCTACCTCACCCACAACGAGAGGAGGGAATGTAAATTGGCTTAAAAAATAGCTCAGAGAGGCACAAGATGTAATTATTAATCTTTGGGAGGAACAGAGGGTGTCAGAAGAAAAAATCACAAAGCATTTCAAAGAGTGAAAACCAGCCATTGATAACGCTTGTGCAACTCTCGCCAGTGCTCAATCAAAATTGAAAAGAAACGCGGTTTTGTGGAGACAGGTGAAGATTTTGAGCAAACGGAACTGTTCTTTAAGAAAAACACTAAGAGTTTTAAGGTTGCATGTGAGGTCAGAGGCATGAGTAAGACAACCCCATTTTTGTCTTTTTGGATCGTGGCATGGAATCTTTCTTCGTACATATCCTGCTTTATTACGTTAACAAGAAGTCTAATGTAGCACCTACACATTGAATATTCTCTGCACAGATGCTATAAACTTACCTACTAAGAAGGGCAGGTATAAATGAAATGCATGCCATTTTTGAAAGAGATGCATGGTCCCCAACCGTGGCTGCCACCTAGAGTTGCACAAGCGACCACAAATGGACATCTTCTACACCAACTCACCATGTGCATGCTACAGTCAGTGATCATGTAGCAGCAACCAGAATTCGTTATACAAAGGTGATAGAGTTTCCAGTAGTATGCATGATTACTCAGCCACCCCTTGAAATAAAATGATGATTTATCACAACCAGATAACCGAATCTTACTCATGACCAAATGATTTTAATGAATATGTCGGTTATGTTATGATTGGGTGCAGTCGGGTTTCTATTTTTAGTAAATTTTATTGAAAAGGTTGTTCAGGGGGAGAGTAACCGAATCTAGGATTCTAGGGAAAAGCAGTGTAGGCAGAGGACTCTTGAATGTAATTTTTTGAATCTAAAGGAAATATAATGCATAGGTACTGAAGCTTTGATGAAAATATTCTAATGGTGGTGGTTGGATGTATTGTGATCCTATCTTTGTATGTACTTCATGTTTCCTACAAATTCATATATGTTTCATTTGTTTAAATTGGAAATATTTAAGGGGTTTAAAATTCATCTCGCGATGCTTTAGACTCAACCATTTAAACTCTATGTTTTTCTTCTAAGTTAAGTTGGAATTCATCTTTAATGGTGCTCTGATTTTCTTTATGTTTCTCCTTTCTTCCTCCATACACAACGATATTGAAACTGAAAGACTATCTCCTATTTAGCCTTTATCCTCTCAAATCTTAACTTACCAGTCATTTTCAGGGGGTTGACTCCATGGCCCAAAGTACTATATTTCCTTTCCAGCGAAACCAGAAAAAACTTTCTCAAGCATATAAATCTAGTCATCAATCCAAATTTATTATCTATCAGAGACTAGGTCTCAGAGAGAGCCCTCTCTAGATTGGGCAGGCTAGTTTCCAGTCTTAAAGTTGGTTTGTAGGTTACCTTGGTAGGTTTTTTCTCTTCAACCCAAAAATTTACCAAGTGATAACACACTATAGCCTTCCTTCATTCCCCAAAACTCACAAGTTTCCCTTTTAACCCAAATCTCAATTTGTTTCACTATTGAAGCTTCATCATTGTGACTCATGTCGCTGCAACTCCACTCATAGTGCCATTTCATCTTCCCACTTTTCACCTTTTCCCTACACCATCGATGCTACAACTTATATATGCACCATTTAGTGCATCCTCCGTGTGAAAAACTTGTCATTGCAACTCATCTTGTTGCGAATCCATCCCTCTAATAAATTGTAATGATCCCAAGCCAAATTCTTTCTTGGAATCACTAACTACTACTAATTTATTGAGTTATTAAGTGCATACAAGATTCATCAACACATGGAGATCATAATATATTCAAGATGTAGAAGCACAAGCAAAGATCTAACCTTTTTATTATGAGCAATGTAAGATCAATACAATAGATGACCGATCTGGCATAAACCTCAAATGGTCGTACAAGCAATAGATATGAGCTGCTACAAAATGCTCCCGCTAATACAAAATAATGCCTCCAAAGGCTGAATAAGAAATGAAGATCAATACAAGTAGATCTAAATGCCAAACTCTCTAGCTGAAGAATGCCACGCTCCCATAGAAGGATGAAACCCTCAATAACTCGGCCCTGCCACCAAAAGTTTCCAATCACCCTAAGAAATATGCCAATTGATAGATCGGGTGATGGTAAGAATAACCCAGGTGCCTGAATCTCCAAGATCCCTCTCAATATCTGTAGATCTGAATTTCCCACTGAATGGGGTGCCCCACTAGATGACTGAAACCCTAGCTGGTTTGGCCCTGATGAAGGAGGCCTCCAAATTCTCTGAAACTCTCCCAGAATATAGATCGGGCAATGGTAAGACTAACCCAGGTGCCTGAATA
>ML798595.1:240264-253061 GCA_009831015.1 Picea engelmannii | reverse complement strand
TGCAAAACATTAACACTCCAAAAGGTAGGTTGTTACAAAATTCTTTTGTTGTTTTGGTGGATCAATCCAGGGAGTGAGCCACCTCATGAATCTTTCAAAAGAATTCACCCCTATCACCTATTTGTTGTCTTCATACAAAGTCTCGGAGCTTTACAATCTTTGCAATCACATTGAAGTATTTTTGGCCTAAAATTGCTCAAGACTTGTAGGTTTTTAATAATTTAAATTGTCAATGACGTTTGATCTCTATTTCTCACAGTGGTAGTATTGAAATCTACATTTAAAAAAAAAAAAATCTACCAAGGTTTTAACTAGAACTTTATATATGGAGGGCATTAATCGTATTCATTTTCCACCCCAAGGTTTCCTCTGCAATGTACTTTTTGGCAGGTATTTTGCCAACACTATGGAGATGCTACTCAAAGTTTAGAGCGTAGTGAAAGGGATAAACGGGTTGTTAAGAGAAGTTGTAGTCGCCCCAACCAAGTTCAAATCTAGTTTGTATCATGTTGTTGCCTCCGTAAGAAGCCATTTCATGTGGATGGGACCAAATGCATTGGCTAAGTGGCTTTTATGAATTAGATTCCCCTTGAACATGGTTTCTTAGCCAAAATTGGATTCCACAAGTCCATCGATGACTTTGCCATGTATACCTTCCAAGACACAATGAGAATGTGGGTATATAATATGCATAAAGCTTGATTTGAGCCCCGAGCTTTACCAATGCACAATCAAACGTTATAAAGGAAAATTGGCATGGCTATGTTTTAGGACAAATTTTCATCTAAATTTGTACTATAAAAATCCCATGATATAATTCAATCTATTAATTCTCCTTGAAAAGAAAAAAAATAGATAATTCAATCTAATTCTTGTCCTTGAGAAGAAAAAAATTAGACTATACAGAGAATGGAATATTTTTTAAAATGCACATTAACTTCAATCTTTAACAATTCCTTCAAGAAGGTTGATACTTTTGGTTCCAAGTTAAAAGGTATATTGCTCTGCCTTCCTAAACTTCAGCAGCGAGGAAAATGGCTATTAGTTCTGTCAAACTTTGCTTGAGAAATGCAGTCAACCTCCCAACTTGCATAATCAAGAGAACTTCACGAAGTCAATAATATATGGAAAAGTACTACCAACTAGCCTACTCTCAACCATATCTCTCATCAAACATAAGGGTGAAAAATAGCGTTCACAAATATGGGTGGTAAATAAAAAAAAATTCTGACAATTCCCTCAAAAAGGTTCATCTTTTGAGTTCCAAGTTAGGGCATATTGCCCTACCTTCCTCAACTTTAGTAGTGATGAAAAAGGCAATTAGTTCTATCAAACTTTTCCTTTGAAATGCACCCAACCTCCCAACTTGTATAATCGATAGAAGTTCACAAAATCCAGCATAGATGGAACAATTCTACAATAAGCCAACTCTTAATCATAGCTCTCATCAAACATAAAGGTCAAAAATAAACTTCACAAGTATGGGTGTCCATTTGAACATATTCAGTATTTTCAATAAAAAAATGACAAGTAGATAGTGAACGAGGTTTAATATTCAACATTTTCAATAAAAAATGACAGGTAGATAGTGAATCAGGTTTGATCCATAATATGAAGAAGGCTAATTTGATCATTTTTCTAGAAAAATCAAAGAAAAGAATTGAAATGCATTTGGATTGCCTACTATTCTGAAGGAATGTCAAAATGAAGTTGATTCCCACTCCAATATTATGTATGGAGTTGATTAATAAACATTTTTTTGTCTATGACTGAATCAATTCTAGAAGGAAATAGCTACCCATGACGTCATGATGCCATCCTCAAACCCTCACATGATCCCATTGAACTTCCCACCATGTGTGAATTAATAGCACTTACAAACACTATCCCTTGAAGAGGAAACAAATGTATTTGATGTTTAGCTTTAAGAAACACTTGGACAAGACTCAAGGAACAGACGGACACGGGTCATAATTCTATTGCCTCTAAAAGGAGTTATCAACATAGTTCTGCACAAATCACTTTGAGGTCAAATAGAAGAGGGTAACACCCCATGATCTAAAGTGCATATTAAGCATAAGAAACAACATTGCACCAATATCTTTAGCTTCTTTTGTTACCCATTAAATGGGATTATTCTGATTAATTTATAAAATGCCTAGTACTTAAAGTCAAATGCACATGATAACCATCGTATACATGAAAATAATGGGAGTTGAACATCTGGTACAATAGGTAGGCAATGATGTTAATATAGAACAAACTAGTGAAAGGAAAAGTTGGAGAAACATGTAGAAATATATTTCAGTTCATTTTCTTATATGAAGTTTGAATTGTCTTCCTGTGAAATGGTTAAAATCCAACAAAAAATGAATCGATAGAAGTAACAAAAATATGAGAATATTGTCTGTCAGAGTATCTTCCCATGGAATACACTGGTCAATTAAAATCTTTCAACAAGAAGAATTGATCCAACAACTCCTTGCACCAATGAATAATGATATAAATTCCACTTAACATTTGCTCTCTTATTTGCTATTCAACTATAACTCAAAAAAATTGGACTATGTAAAGCACATTCATCAAGGCAATAAGCCTTTCAGTTCCTTCCTATCTGCATCGAATGCCTGCATTATCAAAAAGTGACACCTGAATGATGATTTTATGATTGAAAAAAAAGAAACTACAAGAGATTTACCCAAAAAGGTCAAGATATTGGATACCTCGGTCACAAACCCCTTTACGTATACATGAGAAAAAAGATCTAAAGAATCTGGCACTGAACATTCCTTCTTGATGCAAAACATTATTGAAAAATTATTGAAGTCAAAACTTTTGGCTAATGTATGGTCTTTAAAATGAAGAGCTAAACTAGAAACTTTTAACAAAGAATGACAAATGTAAACATAATTTCCAGATATTCCAAACATTGTATTTACCTTCTCTAGGGAAATTAAATCATCGACTTCTTTTTTTTCTTCCTTTTCAATATCCTATACAAAATTCAAGTTACAGAAAATCATTACAACCTATCTTGAACTGCAAACCTTGCAAACTAGGTGAATATGATCATAAGAATTTAAGCCAAAATACAAAAAAATCATGCTCGGGAAAAATAATATCTATTGAATCCTTTTGGCACCTTCAATTCAGCTGATGTGGCTATGTTATGAGCTAGCACAAGTTTACAGAACCTTTCAATCAGATCCCGTTCCTGCAATGAAAACCACCAAAATATACTCATATCCAATTCAGTATGTCATTATAAAGCCTAGAAGCAGGAGATGTTTTGATGCATTAAGCTGTAAATTTCAAATAGTTTACAGTACCTATCTGACACCTGATATTTCATCTCAGGTTCTGTAAGTACTTCCTGGATCTGACATTGAGTTCCCATGGTACCTATACATATCCATTTCAAGTATCTAAAGACATTACAACATAGAAAACAAGGAAAATCATTTAGAATATAATCTTAGCATTGAAAGAACTTTTCAAAATAACAATTCATGTAGAATGGCTGCAATGCACAAGAAATCACTGGGAAGAAAATTTTTCTTGTTTTCTTCCCTGGACTTATGTTAAATTTGTTGTTTCAAATTCATTTTTGAGTATTCAGTCAATTATAACAAACATAAACCAAACTTCCAAAAATATTGAATTTTAGAAAGTTTTAATTGAACAGAAGTGTTAATTTTTTTATGACATGTCCAAGTGTTTTTGTCTGCTATTTGGACTCCTCTCAACCATTCATGTGTCTTTATCTGTTATTTGGCCTCCCCTCAATCAGTCTTATTATTCAACATGCAATAGATTCTTCTGACCAAGACGTTTTTGGGTTTGTCTCCTCGGCAAACAACGAATGCTTTTAGTGCTCAAAGCATAAAACATGATAGCTTTTGGTGGATTCCTTTCCTAACTGAATCCAGAAAACAGATGCAATACAACTGGAACATACCTTTTCAGTGAATCCAAGAAAATTTAAAGCTTGAACCCAAATCTAGGTAACTCTATTGAGTTGATACAATCAGAATCCCATGGCCCTACACTTTAACTTCTAGGTTATCAATCAAAGCGTCTACACTTACCTTCTATATTATCAATCATATTGAAATTCCTGCGAAAGAGGCCAAGGGAAGTCATGAATAGAATAATATATTTATAGAGAATATATAAATGATAATAGTGCTATACATCTTCATAGGTTGATGTTCTCTTAATAAGAGAAATGTGCATCCCGTTTGTGCCATTTTTGCTACAACAAGAATGAAATCATGGTTAAAATTTCTAGGACTTTCAAAACTCGGGAAATCGACATCATAATGGTAAGGACCAGAACCATCAAACACCTTGTCAAACAAATGAAGCAAGCATCATAGAGTATGACTTATACTCATTCAATTTACCAAAATACCCGAATACTTTAAGAACATGTGATTCACAATAATCTTCACCGAAATGAGTTGATAACTTCATTTGTACTTTCAAACTTGCAAAGATGAGGTCTTTGCTGACAAGACAAGTATACCTTTAGAGTAAGTATGAACTCTCCCAAGTAAATTTGCAAGCTATATAAGTTCAAGAACTCACGAAAGACAACATAAGGTGTTGTGTTTATAATAGATCAATATTTGTTGTGTGTCCTTCCAATATTGGTGAATTTTACCTTTAATTGAAAAGACTAAAGTAATACTATCAAATCTGCTTCTCAAAATCATTTACTGGCAACTGTATGATTTTGAAGTTACAATAACCCTTTCTGAACTCTTCTTCTACAAATGAATATATAGAGTTGTTATAAAGTGGAGCCTTTACTAGGAGTTCTGGCAAAGAAAAAAAGAAACCAATGCACAAAAAAATCATATTGAAAGCGCTAACAAACTCTCACAAATCTTTGCAAATGTTTTTGACAGATAGGAATTCAATAAAAACTCATTTGTTTTCCAAGAAAAAGGATTTATATATATAGTCACATGTACATGTGAGATTAGGTACAATTTACACAATCTCTGGTGAATTCCACAAACTAAAAATAAAAAAGTTTGGTAGTACTCTGCCTAGCAATTCCTAATATCTCATATTGTTCATAATATTCCCCAACATCAACATCATCCATAAAAAAAAGGAAAAAATAAATAATATGTTGATACTACAACCATCAATAATTTTCTTATGAGTCTTTGTGAGAGCTGTAGAACAAAGCAGGCTGCAGAGCTCTTGCACAACATGATGGAGAAGGGTTATGCCTTGGACAAAGTTACCTGCCATACCCTCATGGGTTTTCTTCGTGATGAAGGTAAATCTCATGTAGCTTTGGAATTATTTCTTTCTTTTTGGTCAAAAGGCCATGTTTGGAATGTTATTACATATAATATACAACCGAGAAGCTCTGTAGGAAGGGTAATTCAGAAGAGGCCAAGAATATTTGGCATGAAATGCTGGGGTATAAATCATCAAATTTGATAGGGTATAAAGCACCTATCAAAGCATGTACTATGAAAAAGCATGAGAAGTATTCTGCTCTTTTTCTTTTTCTTTTCCATACAAGAGAGGCAAGTGAATAGCCATAAATTTCATATATAGTAATGAAACATTGATTACTCTCACAAAATTACTAGATTTGAAAGCTTGTTACTATACATAAACTTTTAAAAAATTAAACCTGAACACCCAACAAGATTTGGAAAAGGGCTCTCGTGGTGCATCAGAGAATCTTCACTATGTCATGTTATTTAATTAGGGAACGTCTTATAGTACTTTACTTGTAATAATTCTAAAGCAAATCCAAATTGCAATACTTTGTTTCTCTACGAACTACGTCATCTGTAAATCCATCCATGAAAAGAAGAGTAATGCCCGGTGCTTTGAAAAAGAAACTCCTTGTTCAGATATGAACTAGCATTTCCATTTGACACATTAAAGGTCCAAAAGACTTCAATTTATTCCTGCCCATGTGTTTCCTTACATACCTGCATCCATTAATTACAAGACAACATTAATACACAAAAGACAATAAATGGGGCAGCAATAAAAAATAGTTTTCCCCTTTACAAAACTCACTAGAATTAAATGCATATTGATGTTGTGCAGGCATATTATAGTCCCTACAACTCTCTTAGAATAGCATTTTCTTATAATATCAACTTATGAGCACAAGAGATAAATAATAAATCGTTGGAATGTTTCTCATGAAACAATGAATATCCTGCAAAACATTGAATGAACCTATACATGATGCTTGCTATACTTGTTGAATGCCAAATACCTAAATTAGAACAGAGACACCAATGATAATATTACCCAACTTAAAGCAATAGGTTAGCCCATTATTCGCCCACAAAATAAATGTTGAAAGAACCTTATTAGTTCATACATCAAAACAACTAATGAACAAAGGAACTCCAGACAACTTGCTAGTGACTTTACTGCAATGCCTTGATGGTTACTTTCACTGAAAATGGAGCTTGTGTACTAAGATCCCTGCTATGGGTGCCCCAAAGTAGGCTCCAGGGGCAACCAAGGAATCTGGGAACTCTAAGGTTATGAATGTGAATGCAGTGCCATGTGACTTGTTACTGACCAACATTGCACTTAAGCTATAAATCCCTAATAATGGGTGCAACCATAGAGGAAACTAAGAAGGGCTATCCAATATCACCACAATAGAACCAAAGAGGAGTCCTTGCTCAGATTTGTTCAATAATCAATTGTATATCCTTCTTTCAAATGAACTTATTTTGTCTTAGAATCCATCCTAGTCTGATTTGTTATTGCATTACAATTTTGAATATCTATTCATGTTGTTCATGATTAATGAGATGATTTTTTTGGGGGGATAGTTTCCTCTCTTTTATTTTTAAATATAATTTGCAAGTAACATTAGTGTGCATGCTACATCTTTGCATTTAAATTAACATCCTTCCTTCTATCTTTTATAGTTTAGGCAATCTTGCTGACAATGTGTATTCATTATCTTAAGCTTTACAAGGAACACCCTATACTTAGCAATCTTATAAAGTTAGTGATTCTTTTCCTTTCAAATGGATCAGTAAAAAGTGGAAGGAGGGATTTTATTTCACATCGATGACAACTGTTGGGAGTCGATGGGGTGTAGTCATGTCTCGGAATGCAGGGTTCTCAGATCAGGTTCGTTATATTACATTACTATTACCTATGTTCAGATTGCATGTGAAGCAAAGGTTATATTGCATTTGCAGCTCAAAATAGTTTGTTTATTGCTAATGTTGGTGATTGCTTCTCTGTAGGTTGTGCAACTTTATTTCCTCTATCCAAGTGAAGGCATTCATAGACGTTGGGAGAATGGTTATATAATAACTACCACTGTTGCAACCTGTGATCAATATGCTTTCATCCTAAGTGTGCCAAAGAGGAAACTAACAAATGAAACACAAGAAACACTTCGAACATCAACTTTCCTAGTACTCATGTTAAGGTGAATTCAATTACTAAATAATTTTGTTCTTAGAGCCAACTTGGTTTGTGTGAATTAATTCTTTATTGATTATGTTTTGCAGGAGAAATGGTCCAAGAATATTTATATTGTTGCATTATGTTATGGAAACACGGTATCCTGATCCTAATCCCTACGTTGACCTACTTGTCCAAAACCCTCCAATAAGATCAACTCTTTCTTCCCTATGTTTAGTCTACTTGACAGAACAAACAATAGAAAGAGGCCCACACCACTCCATATACTGAAGCAACAAGACCTCCAGTTTCCTCTCGACCCTCACTCTCCCTCCCCTAACAGGTTGACTGGTCTCCATGAGACTTTTGAGGAGTTCTTGTTCTAGACCTCAGGGTATGCACCAACTAAACAATAGATAAACCATCTCTAGGATGTCCCAAATATAGGATCATTCTACATAAGGTACTACTCTCCAACTTTGTTTGAGCAACAATTCTTTCATATAAAGATTCTTCCCCCGAACATGATGTTAGGAGTGATGGACTTATTCAATCTAGGGATCAACCCAAGATTACATGACAAGGGCACTTTAGCCCATAATTGTCTCCAAACAATATTATTAGGCAATGCATTAGCCCCTTGAAGTGATTGAAGACTCAGTTGAGGAGCCTTATTCTTCTTTTTCAACTCATTTTCAATTTATACATGTCAGGGTTTTCTCTTTTGAATTTATGTATTATGTACTCATGTTGACTAATTACTTGGCCCTTCTTTGTTTTTCACTTTCTTCTTTTGATAGAGTACTATATGTACTTTTGCTTCCCATTGACCTACTCTTGTGGTCATTCGTTTGCAATTAATAAATTTATTTTTCTTATTATCTTATTGACTTAATAATAACAACAATAGGAGAGGGATATGTAATTTTTGAATAAAAAATGTGTTCTCGATATCAAAACATCTCATATTCCTCAATTGCCTCTTTTCTCCTTCATATTCCCATGCTTTATTTTTATTTTTTTTGAAGGAAAACCTTGTGGAGAAACCCCATGGGATGCTTCACCACATTCATGGATGGCATTCTTAGTAAACCTGTCAACATTGATTAGTGAACCTAACCCAAGGGGATTCAAACTAAGCAACTGCTGACACGGAACTAACCAAATGCCCAACAACATTGGTGACACCGGTTGATCTAACCCCTTGGACTTATTATTGTAAGAGGCGTTTTCAGCTTAGACAATGGGTCTACAAGAAGCTGTGTCATATACCAACATGCTATAACAGTTTTCTAGCCTATCTCCCCTACGAGGAAAGAAAGGGTATCTCCCAAGGTTATTCAAGAAATGCATGAGGATAGTTCATGCTGGGGTCATTCCAGAAATCCACAAGATATAATATCCCTGATCCAACCTTGTCCCTTTCACAAGACCACCTTGAACTTTTGTACAAGAGCATCTACCAATTGAGCCAACCATTGGGACTGATATTCTCATGCCTTGTATGTAGTCAGCTTGGAATGATATTATGTCAGTGCAGAGTGCATGTATCCAAAATGGCACAAAAAATATAGCTACAGGATTAACTAAACCTAACAACAAATTATATGATAGCAGTAAAGCTCAATTAATAGAAAATAACAACAAAAATAAGCACACTAAGAGGTAGATAACACCTGCAAATTTATACAAAGGAAAACTTCTACAATTTCTTTTAGAGTTGTTGGTTGTATTATTGAAAATGATAACAGATACAAATGCGATGAGGGAACACTTATTTATACCAAAAATAAGTAGAAACCCTAACTTCAAGCTTAAGATAATATAAAAGTGGTACGACCCTTATTACATAGAAGTGGTATTTTACGAGTAATAAAATATGGCAGCACAAAGGTTTATGACTAGGACATAAAACATGAGCTTAAATACAAAATGGTTCATAGACTTAGACTCTAATGCCTGATAAATATGTTGCAGTTAGGTACTCTAGGGTGAATAAGTAAATTTAAATAGGTTGATAACTAGGGGAATTACATCCTTTTTTACTTTTTTGACAGGTTTTGCAGCTATGTTAGAACTAAAAATTGTTTACAGGTTGAACATGTTTGAATGTTAATCAATGTAAAACTACCATGCGGTTTTGAAATACAAGAAACTCAAGACATGCCAAATGCCCAATGTATGAATAGAAACAAGTCATCACGTCCATTTCAAATATTATTCAATGAGAAGGATAAACCAAATATCATTGTGATATCTTTGTCTATGTTAGTGCAAGAAAATTATGTATCACACTTCAGCTGCTATTTTATCATTTCACTGCAACCTTCTCTTGTGTCTATTAGATAAGCCCAGGTTTAACATGCTTCTAATCTGTTTCAATTTCAAAAGCATTATTTTCCTTTTCCCAGTTCAAAGAACACGTAAACTTTTCCATCATGCCACTTCAACCCATTTGCCTCATCTAAAAAAGTTGAGTTGTGTGTATAACATTTGGAGATTCATACATGAATTTATGAATGTCCACAAGTATCTAAAAGCAGTTAATGGGTCTAAGAAAAATACATGTCCAATCAGTTGTTTCAGCACAGGAATCAAAGGCCCCATGCCCCTTTATATGCTAATCTAGTAAATAAAGGGGAAAAAATCACAAATGCAAATATAAAACATCAAGATCTAAAGTTACCCTTTAGGTCTAGAGACCAAATTAAAAGGAACCTGAAAAAAAGAAGTAATCAATTGACTAGTGCCACATATCTAAGGGACAAAAAACAAATTCTATACACAATGCACACAAAATAAAATATACAGTAAATAAACTAAAAGATCGAGATTACTCCATGCAATAAAGCAGTACTTTTTCAGAGTCTCTGCACTCCCGGTATCGATATCTAGTACACCTATTTCAGAATCATTGATTTTGATAATGCCAGTGATGGTGATCAACACTTGAACTTGCCCACCAGCAGAGTAGGTTTTACCATGTTCAGCATTATGAGGCAAGACCTACAAAGTTTGACATTGTCAACTACAAAGCTAATAGAAAAGATCAAACAGATTCTAGAAAACCAATAAATAGATTCTAAAACATGCAAAAAAGACTCACTTCAAAAGTCAAATAATACTTTCCCACATCAACTCCGTTGGAAATAAAGTCCATTGTGTAAGCTGAATTATCGAGATTGAACTCAAGCTCTTGCATGAGTTTGAAGAGAATAGTCAAAATCTCAATAAGGGACAAAAAATTCTTACATTTCGAAGACCTGGAAACCAAGGTGCATATAATGTTAATAAATGAAAGAAACTACACTTGAGTAATGAATGGTATGAATGGTCTTTGAATTTTTGGCCAGATTTTCCATGTCCCCATTTCCTGGAAGGATGACCTCTTAGGATACTAATTGCCTTGGGCCATCAAGTTTCAAGGAGAATGGAAACTCATTAGAATTGAAGTTTTATTTCTTATTTGGGAAAAAATAGAATGCTTTTATGGGGCCTAAACAATATATTTTTTACTGGGCTGATAGTTTGTTGACATATGTCATTCTCCCATTGCATATCACTATACAGGACCAAAAAAAATTGGAGTTGGACGTGGCACACTTGTGCCTACTGTTAGATCTCTGCCTTCTCTAGGCAATCTAGATTTTGAACACAGTGATGGGAGGCCATGACACAAAGTTGGCAAAATAGTGCAAGAAAAGCGGGAGTGGCAACACATACACACTCACAACTTTCCTTTGTGTCTTTTGAATGATAACTTCCCAAATTTTTCCTTGGCTATCATGAAAAATGAAAAGCAGCTTAAAAAAGATGGTTGGGGCACTATAGAGCTAGCTTAATGATGGGGCGAAGACCCTCGATGAATGACGAAGATGACCCTACTCTTGATGTGAGTCTAATCCTGACAACAACCTAAATGATTATCTTGGATATGTGCTATCACTTTGTTTTGTGCATTGATTGCACGACTTTAAGTTTATTTTTATTTTATTCCAAGTGGTTTTTTTAGGACAATAGTTTTATTGTTGTATGCCAAGGTGGCAGTTTTGATAGAACTTATGATCTGGACAACTTTGATAGCTTCTAAGGTTTTTGTGCCAATGATTAAAGCAAGGTTCAGGGAGCTCCTAGGAGAGGTGTAGTCCACGCATTTATAAATCAAGGACAGTCCATTGACAATGCAGATTCAAAACATCAATGGAGTTTATCTACAGAAAAATCATGTGGCTATAGTGCAGCTCTTAAGGTTGAGTTGAAATACCTTCATGATTATGTTGGGATCAATACAATCGCAGGTTTAATAGCATCTGGAAAAGTTGTTGCCCTTATCCAGCATGAATGGAGTCTAAAGTATTTGATATCCATTGGGGAAATAACCCTTGCAACTTAGTGAATATAAATAACCTTGATGCAAAATATGATTATACAGTGGCATAGTATTGCAGTGGAGAAATGTTTGCAACATTTAAACAAGTTTTTTTGTGCATTTTATATAAAATTGTGAAAAAATCTTCCTATAGGATCTGAATCTTTATCAGGATGTGAAAAAAGATTTATCATTACTATTAGGATCTAAATCACATAAGAGAAACTTCATATGGTCATGATACAGGTATAGAGATTTCACTATGGCTTGTAGAGAGATATCACTATGGCTAGATCATACATGTAGAGACTAGTAATATGAGAAAGACTAATGGGATTCATAGGGTAAGATGTGATATGGAATAAATACTGGTACTTTTTTACCTTATGTTAACTAAGAGAAAGTGTTCATCTTTAATGCACTCTAACCATTGCTTAGATTATACATAGTAATCCCATATCAACCATTCAACAAAGCCAGTAATAATGGCAAACTAGCAATCCCAGAATATGTGCTTCACTAGAATTGATGGCTATATAAACTTATATGTTGAAAGGAACAATCACACTCGATCTGATGAACTGGTCGACAGTACAGTTAGAATGATTGGCCCTGCGTGTTTATCTTCAGCTGTGTGGCCCTCTGTTAGTCTTGAGTTCCCTCAATCAATGAAGAAAGATCTTAAAGTACCTGCCAAAATCATTCAACCTCCATAATTATCTAAAAAATCAATACAAGTAATATTTGTAGTGCATTATTTACTCTAAGATGCATTTTTATGAGAGTGTCAGAACATACCTGAATGAGCTCCTCTTGGTTTCAAGAATAATTTATTGGAGCCACGCATCTAATATTTGATCAAACTGCCTCCCTTGATTTAAAGTAGCAGCAAAGAAGTCAACATTGACTTTGTTGTTTCTCTGTTAGATTAGGGAGGTTTTCTCCAAGATTAAACGACTCCAATAAATTATTCTCTATTGAACAGGGCCAACCACGTGAA